>JAPMOQ010001825.1:0-53890 GCA_026543055.1 Argiope trifasciata | reverse complement strand
AAAAAAAAAAGAAAACGAATATGAATAAAACTTTAAAGTTTGGACCAGAATAGTTAAATATCTAGTTCACACGAAAGAAAAGCGAATTATCAGCTCACAAAAATTAGACCAAACATTCGTTACATTCATTTGAGTCAAGAAATATAAAATCAGGTGCAGTGTAACGTAACAAAAAAAAAGATAAAAGGGCCGCGGTAGCCTGGTTGGTAGAGCGACCGTCTCGTAACCGAATGGTCGTGGGCTCTGTCCTCGCCTAGTCCAAAGACCATCGTGTTGGCTCCTTGCAGTTGGGGCACATTAAATAGGTCGGGACTGCAAAGTCACCCAAGTTCCCATAACAAATTATACCTCTTGGGGTACTGAATCAGAGATAAGGCTGTCTCTGACTTGGATCTCAATTCCGACTTGCTGATGCATGAATGAGTGTATGAATGAATTCGACCACCCCCTAAAAAGGGCTGTGTCGTGTGTGTTCGAGCAAAGTCGTCCTTTCACCTGAAGAGTGCTCGTTCACAACGAAAGGCGCATACTTCTGCCTTATTTCGAAAGAGCTCTGCTCATTCGGCTTGGCATGACCAAGTGGCATTAGACAACACCAACAAAAAAGATAAATTTTGCACTCCTTGAAGAACAATTTTAAATTATTCCTATTAGTGCCTATTTTGTATTACTTCCGTGTCTTCTTTACAAACTATACGGTTATTAAATTCAGTTCTAACATCCTATTTCAACTTAGTTTAATCGCCAACTTTCGGAAACTCTTTACCATACGGAATTCGATATGTATCTGAAAATGAATGAATCTCATCAGTTCGTTTTCAGCACAAAAATTAATTCATAAAAATGTTCTGAGAAATCAGTTTAATCCTTTCCCATGAAAGCATAAACAGAGGAAGTTTGAGAGTCGGTAAAGGTTGGTAGAGACGCCAATTTTTGCTATGCCAGTCATTCAGTTCAGTTGTCTCACATCAACCGTAAAGTATAATAAAAGTGACTTTTAAGGATTCAAGACATACCATATACTAAGGCTAACAATACTAACAATCAGCAGACAGATTTAAAAGAAGATTTATTGAAAGGAAAAAATTTGCTCTAAAACTTAAATGTGGTTATGTATATACTGGCATTTACTTCAAATTTTCATCCAGGCTCAGAATAGTTTTAGTTATATTAACGTCCCGTTTTGAAGCAACACGAGGGCTATTTTGGGGCTGACCTCGTCATTTTGAACCACAGTCAGATGACGAGAACGACAAATGAACTGACACTCAAATCTGAAACCCTCCGGTTCCGAAGTCGAGACCTTACCACCGGGCCACCGCGGCTCTGCGCATTATAAAGAATCTTGCAAAATAACTCAACGTGACAATTTTACTTGAGATAAAAGACGGATATTACCAAATACCTTGATAAAGATTTTATGGATTTAAATCAATAAAAATTTGAAGGACATAATTCGGAATTTGTCCGTTGCATCTACACCAACCCCGATGTTAAACGAAATACGACAACAATAGATCACACATCAGATGGCTATGTATGCATCGCATATTATCTCTTAAAATCTATAAGTCTCGATGTGAGTAAATTTGTTCAGCGGTTTTTCGGTTGTCGTAAAAATTACATTTTCTTTTCTTGGAGGTAGCATATATTTGTCATTCAATTACTAATAAAAAATCAACATAGAACGTAATTGAAACAAAAATTGTGTAATCATATAGTGCACAAAGCAAGACAATAAACAAGAGATCATAATTTTAGATTGCTCATTCTGAATTAAATAAAATATCAAACAAATCTGAGCAAGCAGGATATACTCAAACATAGCGTTAGTAGAAGTGAGTGAAAGTGCAGAAGATACACAAGGAATGTTTTGTCTATTCAAAGCAATTAGTTCACTAACACAGCAGCTACTATCAAAAATATTTTCATATTTTCACTAGCTCGTTACTCGTGTTATTTCCGAAATCATGGCATGTTATCTTATTTATTTACTAGCCGTCTTTGGCGATCAGCTGTATCGCCATGAGTAATGTGTTCTAAAATTTTCGATTAAATATTGACGTACCTTGCTCTCTTTATAAATTCTCGCCCAAATATATCTAAACTTCGAACTTCGATAGTCACGTAACTCCTATTGCAATAAGAGTTAATTTAATCATTCCGTTTGAGTTTTTGCCAAAGTGACTGCAAAATACAGGAGCACTATTAGCGTGCTTTTGCAGGTTAAATTCTGCTTTCATTTTGTGAGAAATTAATTGTTGAAAAATGTAGGTACAAAATTAAAAAAAAATCATTAAAAATAGAAACTTAATTTAAAGGCTAAAACATTATTATCAATTAAAAAGAAAGCAATTTTTAAGAGGATTAAAATTTTTTTGTGCTGTATTGTTTTATGAAATCATAGCAGAAAAATTCCAGATATTAGCTTAATTTTTAATTAGTTAAAGTTTAAAAAACTAGTTACAGATATGCTTTTTCATCCCCGAAAAGTAAATATGTACATACCAAGTGCGGTAGCTCTAAATCATATGGTTTGGCATATGGAAAGATCTAAAAGAACACGTTTTCCTAATAATATATATTTTAGTTTTTATTAATCAGCCTGTTTTAATGATTGGTTTAGAATGAAGATTGATTGATGTAACAACTTTTGTTTAAAATATTAGTACAAATATTTTGTAAAATATGGTTCACAGAGCAAAGTATGAAAAAATCTAAAACTTATTATTCATCAATACATTGTTTGACTCAAGTTACATAAAATGCAATTATTTACTTCATTTAAACCAAGTTAATAGTACTAAACTATATGCATGCCTATTACTGTTGATTTACAAATTAGCCATTGGTCTCAAATTTGAATGCATATCTTGTGTAAATTCAATCGGGTTTTCTGGACAAAAAGATTTATTTAATTAATGATATAGATATTGCTAGCAATCATATAAACCTTCGCTTTGTATTAATTTTTTAAAGAAAATATCCCATTTAATATTTATTTTATTTCATCCAGTAACGGGCTGAAAGTTACATTTTTAAGTTTAATTTTCAATAATAGTTGATTTTAAAAAAAAAAAACTGAGCTTTTGTCAGTATGAAGGAAACACTTAAGTAAAAACTAATTTTCCCCATTTCTCGCTTATTATTTATTTATTTTTTAAATTTTATTGTTTCGTTCCGAAACAAATTTTTCAAAAATATGGTTAAAATATTTCTTTTAAAAATTCGCTAAAAATAGAATCTTAAGCTATATGTTAAGATACTAAAAGCATTAGAGATATAATTTTTAAGTTAATAATTTTTTAATTATTAACTTGATGTAAATGTTATGTTTTAGCTATAATATTTTTGGAAGTTGTTGTAGAAAAACGCCAAAATTTTGCTTAATTTTTAATTAATTTAAATTCTTATTAAAAATTCAAAAACATCGCTCCTAGGTGCACATTTCCGACGTCCAAGATACACACATGCCGAATTTGGTACCTTTAGGTGGAACGGTCTGGCCTGTAGGGCTCCAACACACACACATTGAGCTTTATTATAAGTATATATTTAAGAAAATAACGCTCTCAAGCAAAATGATAATTGTTTTAAGACAAAAATTGTAATTTTCTATAGGTCAAACGAAGAAATGCAATACTGGTGGATTGATATTTCCTCCTTCAAGCAAACTGCTGATAGTATTTCACTTTCTTTAACACTTGAAAAATGTGCGCACAATTCAAATGGAACTGAAAGATTCCTCGTTTCTTTCTGTTCTAATTTATAAAATCTTGAAAGTAAATGTTCTCATTATGGCAGCCATGTTGAATCATAAGCTTCTTTAGTGTTTGAAGGCCTAAAAAAATAGGCCATGAATAAATTATCATGGAAAAACGAAAAACATTATCAAGAAAACTGAAGTAAAAATACCAAAAATTAATAATCTCATACCATTTATTTTTACAAATATTTAACCTTATTATTATTAATCTTTTTGCATGTTCTTTCCCAAACGCAAAATGAATACTATAAATCGTGATTGTGAAAATGTTCTTTGGGTCTAAATTAGTACGATCTTTTAGAATAAGAAATAAGTCTATAACTAAGAATTAAAAGGAAGCAAGATGAAAAGCTGATATTCAGTGTTATTTAGGAAGAACTCAGCTCTACGCTGATTTAGCAATGAATTGAGCAATACTGTATTTGCGGAAAAAGTGAAAGTTTCTGTATCAAATATGGGAAAGATATTTTAAGTCACAGACACAATTTTCTAGAAAATATGACAATGATGTCCATATTTATTTTATTGTATAGACATTTTCCTAGAATTAGTTTTCTGTGAGTATCAATCCATTAATTTGAGCTTTTGTAAGCGTGACAGCAAAATATTGAAAGATAATTTTTTTCATACGTGTGCATAATGTGTTTGTGCAAGCTAAATATTTTTTGTGGAGTTATGTGTCTGGGTGCCAAATATAGTGATGAGAAATTAGGTTTAAATTATGTTTTTTAATGGATTGAAAATTAAAAAGAATATTTGTTTACTGTAATATTCGAAATTATTGCCTAAAACTTGAGACTTGAAATGGAATGGATCTTTTGAGCTGATTTTAGTATGTAATAAAAATAAGAAAATAAAAAAGTTTTAATAAAATTACATTTGCATTACATTACATTTTCAATTCCTATAACAAAAATTTTATCATGTACAAATGTAATATGCGTTAATTTTCATTCCTAGTTTCTAAAAAAAAAAAAAAAAAAAAAAATGCAGCGCATTTTAGCCTTACGTTAAACAAGTTTTCCACGTTTAAAACGATAGAAACAGGCAGGTAAAAGGTTCTTGAACATTCATGAATATTGTTTCAACTCTCCAGTTTCAATGCAGATCCTATTACTTCAGCTGAATCTAAAATTCCTAAAGGAATTTTCATTCCTTGTAACTCGAAAAATGGGTAAAAAAAGTCTCCGTACGCAGATACGAATGCAAATCAAAGCTTAATTTGTCACACAAAATTCATAATGATAAAAACGAAAACTTAAAAATGAGTTAAAACTAATATTATTTAATATATATTCACATTAAAAGGATGATAATACTGATAAAATTAAATAATAAATCTTAAAAACTCAAAACATGCCGTAAACATGGAACAAAAAAGTCTCCGTACAGTGCCCTAGCACACGAAAAAAGTTTACAAAAATGCAAAATACACTTAACAAATACACATTTAATGATCAGTGGGCCCTCTTTTGGCCGTTATCATCTCTTTTAGACGTTGAGGCATTACCCCTACAAGTTTTTGTTGTTGTTTCTGGTGAAATATTACACCAAATACTACTAATGGCACTTTTGAGCTCAACTTTGTCTTTTATGTCCTATTTTTTAAGTTGTTGGCCAATTTCTTCCCACAAATGTTCAATGGGGTTTAAATCGGGTGACTGGGGAGGGCTATGAAGTTGTTGTTTAACATGGTAAAGGCACCACTCTTGGCAAATCTTAGAGGTTTGTTTAGAATCGTTGTCCTGCTGAAAAGTCAATCCAGTTCCGAGAGATAGTTTCTCTGCACTGGATAACACATTTTGTTTAAGAATATCCATATATCCATATCGATCCATATTTCCCTCGATGAACAGCAAATTTCCTACTCTAGAAGCACTCATACACCCCCACACCATAACACCGCCACCACCGTGCTTCACAGTTCCGCATAAATTCTTAGTTAGCATTTGTTCGTTTGGTTTTCTGAGCACCATAACTCGGCCATCTTACCCATGAATGTTAAATTTTGACTCCTCGCTAAAAAGAATGGATTCCCCAAAACATAATGGCTTGATTACATGCTTCTTTGCAAACTCAAAGCGCTTTTTCCTGTTGTACAAACTTATATAGGGTTTCTTCCGGGCAGCACGTCCATGATAACCACTTTTTTTAATGACATTTCTCACGGTTTGAGTTGAGACTTTAATTTTGTAACCAACCATTAAAACAGCTGCCAACTTCGGTGCACTAATTCGTGGATTTTCTTGAACTTGGCGTAAGATGTTTCTTTTATGCACGCGATTTAATTTTGACGGCCTCCCGGATCGATCTCTATCCTCAAGTGTATGAAGTTTACGATATCTTTCAATGATACATTGCACAGTAGACTTCGATTTTTTAATCCTTTCACTAATCCTTTTCATGGATAATCCATCATTTCGCAATTTAATCACTAATTCCCGAATAGCTCTGGGAACTTCCATTTTGAGACGATCAAGAACAAATTTAAACTCAACAACTGTCAAAATGTTGTTTTCTTATCAGTGATTAACTTTCTGACGTCAAAGATTTACTGCGGGCCTGTTTTAAACACTTCAGAAATAATTTGCATAAAGCGTACGGAAACTTTTTTTGCACTGCAATTTTCAATTTACCTTAGATATTGCAACTAATATGCTTTTCTCGTTTTTTAAAAATAAAAATTTACTAAAATCTCTTTCTATAGACTTATACTAAACACATATAGACAGTATTTAAAGAAAAAATGCAATACTTTACAAATTATGCTCATTTATTCTTAAATTTAGTGACCGTACGGAAACTTTTTTTACCCACTGTATATATATACAAAACATGGATGACGATCACAGATATACAAGGAAACACATAATATATATATTGAAATACAGAAAGTGCCGCTAACAATGAGAGAATATGATGATAACAATGAGATACTTTTTGTCGCTAACGAGAGTGAGTGGGTGCCTGCTTACACCAGTTTCAAAAACAACACCGGAAATAGTTGTTTACAAAAAAATCTCAAGTGTGCTCCCCTCACATTCCAAGCATACTCCTGGGTTGGGGCAAACTGCGCCATCTATGTTCAGCATTCCTTTATACATATGAACAAGTATACAAAGAATAAAAAAGATACAAATAAAATAATTAATTAAATCAAAAATAATAAAATCACATAAACAATAACAATTTAGGATGATAAATTTTATCTTATTTTTAACCACCTGAATTGGAATATTTAAGTGTTAATGTTATTAGGAATTCTTATCAGAATAATTTCACCAGATGCAGAATTGGACACACATCGATCTGGTCTGTGTGAATAGGAAAAGGTCTTTATTGAGTTCAAGAAGGCGATTCTTCTGAATTAAGAAGAATCTTCTTAAAGATCCTGAATTCTGTTGTAAAGAATGGAGTAGCCAAATTTATTTATTTTTGTGACTTCTACGATTTCATTGAATAAATGTCATGATTCAGACCCATCTAAAATAGAGAGAGAATTTTGTGGAAAGAAAAGATTTGAAAAGAAGGAAAAGAGAAAAACTAGTCGAAAGAAAGAAAGAAGAACGGATGCTAGTAAAGATTAAGACCCTCATTTTCCCCCGTACATACTGGCATCCAACTGCATCGGGACACAGATTTGGCAAGGATTCGAAGTTCTCTTATGATTGGCGAATCAGATTTCTCACCATGATTAAAGAAGCTGGAAAAATTTCAAGAAGACTCTCAGCTGTTTCAAACATTTTTAAAAGACATTTTGATTGCAGTGCCAGTTTTTCTATCAATAGTTTGAATAATAATGTGTATTTTGTCTATTTCTCTCACGATGATTAGCACATTTGCTTTGACGCCTCTAGAATATTCTTTGGATGTGGATCGATTTAAATTTCTACATTCTTCATCTGTTTTTCAGTGACATTGACATTTTAGTTCCAATATATGCTATTAACACGTTCCTTGCCACGTGGGGTGCATGCGCCTCACGCTGAACTTTCCGTTCAAGCCATTTGGTATTATCATTGTAAAATGAAGAATTTTAAATAAATTCATTATGCATTCAATCATGGGCACCTTAATACTACTGTTGCTGCCCTCATTTAATCGTGGGGTGTATACGCCCCACGCGGCGTGATGGGCAATTTTTTTCTCCGTTACTTGTTTTCTGCATTCCTCGCATTTCGATCAGTCACTTTTTTGCGTGTTATTGTGGATTATAATGAAGGGAAGTCTTCTGTAGATATTTCCGATCAAATGGCTTCATATTGCAATCCTCTACGAAAATCAGTAAAGTGGTATTTAAAAATTGTATTTAAACTTTGCCTGAACACAGCTGTTGAAATTTCATGGATTATATATAACAGTCTTACAAACTGAAAAATAACAAGCATCGAATTCCGAAAAAAAAATTATGCTGGTGTAGTGTGGAGTGGAGAAGGTTGTGCCAGCTCAGGTATCATCCTCGTCATCTGACCGTGGTTGAAAATTACAAGGTCCGTCCCAAAATAGCCCTAGAGTTGCTTCAAAATGGGACGTTAATATAACTAAACCGAAAAAAATTAGCAATGAATCTGATGTCATGTAATAATAATAATAATAATTCTCCACAAAGAAGAAATCGACACGAAATTTAAATAAGGAAGGCCACTTTAATTCGATAAGAAGGTGCTGTAAAATTTGTTACGAAAGAAATGTTCAAAATTTGCATTCCCAATTGGCAAGAAATTGTACTGTAAAATTTGCAACATTTTGAGATAGTTGTGTGGATTAACCACAATTATATTTGCCATGTTTTAGCAAAGTTCATCATGACATCCCTTTGTAATTGCATACAAACTTGAATTGAACTAAAATGTTACATTTTAAAGTGATACACATGATAAAAAAATGTGTGAGGATGCAACTTGTTTAACATAGTAATATTCAGCCAGGTATTTGTTAAACTAATTCCAAGAAAAATAAATTTATTGGTTTGTTGTGCTATGCATATTAAACTATACAACCTTTCCTTGATAATTATGATTTTTGCGCTATTTTAATTAAAGGCATACGCCAGAAACAAAATAATACAAATGTAAAGCGTGGGGCGCACACGTCCCACGCGGCCTACACGGGAAGTCTTCAAAAAATGGTTTGGCAGGGAACGTGTTAATTAATGTATACGGGACAAACTTTCGGCGTAACTGGATGCGCATCTTGTCAATTGATACATTTTTGGTGATTCGGACATTCACCAACACATGTAGCATGGTTATTTTTATCGCAAGCTTTTGACTAGAAGACAAAACTCAAACATTTTGTACATTGCCTTGGACGGTCCACAAAAAGCATGAATGTTTGATTTGTGAACCACATTTTCAGTGAATCTGGCCAGAAAGTGACAAGGGTGGTGATATGAACATGGTGATGTTTTCCACATATAATTTTGTTTTAAAAAGCAACGCATTTTGGTGATTTCTGTATCATTGATTGTTTCATTTTTCTGCTATTACTTCAATTCGTCTTTTGGTAAGCGTATCAGATAAAAAAAAAAAAAGACGCTACGCTCCCTCATATTGCGCCCGTTTTAACAGGTATAATCTTGAATCTTTTCAAGTTTAGCAGTTGTGCAACACAAACTGGATCATGCGTCATAGAAATAATTTTTTTCATATTTGAAATATTTCAGTGTTGGTTAATTTTTTCCTTAAGGTGTCCGACTACGCTAAAAACACTGGTTATCGATTGCATTCGCGAATTTTTTTTTTTGTTATTTCTTGTAGTTTATACTTTTCTCTTTCCAAAACAGTTTATCTTTTCAAAAAGGAAAGCCTGACCTATCATACAGAATCACATATTATTCAGCTGACATTATTATTGCACTTCCATTTTCTCAAAATTTCAATTTTAATAAAATTCTACACCATTAACATGATATCTCAAAAACTAATGGAGGGATACACATAAAAATTTCAACGTGCGTGTGAAATAATAAGGACAATGAAATGAACCAAAAATGTGATTGTTGGTGGAATATGTTTCCATTCGTAGGTATTTTTAGAAAAATCAAGTTGCGAATTTATTTTAAAAATGCATATGTGCCTACTTTTTAACCCGTCACTTCTTTGCATTTCTCTTAGATTTTGGTTCATTTCAGTCATCATTCTATTCTATCATTTGCGTAGAAAGAAAAATAAGATTGCTACATTAATTTTTTTCAATTTGCTTGAAATTTTCCTATTTTTCAAAATATATTGTATTTCGAAAGAAATGTTTTTGTATTTATAGTGCTTATTACTAACAACAACAGCTCAAAACCAGAAATAATTTCTAAAAAACTCCAATTTTTCTAAATTTTTCCTTCGAACGTAGTCGGATACCTTAATTCCTTCTTGCAGTACAAAAAGATTCATTTCACGAATCTTAAATTTAGCATATGAATGAGATGTGATAATATTTTTCTCATTTTCGTGGCCCAATTTAAGAACAAGTTCGCTTGCTGGTTCAGCACAGTAAAGTTGCTCTAGTCTCTCTCTGCACGATCAGTGTGTACAACTAGGGTCACTTTCAAGATGGCCGGTGCCGAATTGAATCTATTTATCTTAAGTGGTCATTCCTAAATGATCCACTCTGATCTCGTTGATTGCCATAGTGTGCTTTGTATAGAAATGAGAGCACGAAACCATCCTATTCTTGATTGTATTAGTTTTATATTTACAGAATATACATTATAAAACAACAACATTCGATTCTATCCAGTCCGTTCATGGCGAACGACACGACCTTCCTCCAGCGTCTCTCGACGTTATCCCTTTCAGAAGCGTCTCCCCTCCTCATGACCTCTATCCTGACCGGTTCTAACGAGTTCCCCTCCTCGTCGAGAGCCGAGGAGCGGGAGTCTTGCAAGAACTTTTAAAAAACTTTTCAATCACTTGGGGATGCATGGTAAGGTATCCGACTACGTTGAAAACACTGGTATTAGACCACAATTTTTTTTAAATGTTATTGCAGACTTTTCTCTTTTCAAAATTTAATTTTTATAAGAAAAGGAAAGCCTAATCTATTATCCAGAGGAATTTTAAGCAAAATTTCTTTTTCAGCTAAAATTTGTCTTTCACTTCCATTTTAATTTTCATAAAAATTCTCCACCGTTAGCATGATATCCCAAAAACTAATAGAGGTATTTACATAAACATTTCAACGTGTGTTTTAAATAATATAGACAATAAAATGAACCAAAAGTTTTATTGGTGGTGAAATACTTTTTCTGTTATAGGTGTTTTTAGAAAAAATAAGCAGCGAATGGATGGAAAAAATGCATATTTTTACCCGTCACTTCTTCGCATCTCAAAATGTTTTTTAGATTTTGGTTCATTTCATTCATCATTCTATTCTATAACTTGTGTACAAAGAAAAATAGGATTGTTGCATTACTATTTTGTATAGATTGTGTACCGTTTTGGTTCAATTTCACTATAATCTATCACAAATTTTCCTATTGCTCAAAATATGCTGAGATTGTTTTTGTATTTATAGTGTTTATAATGGATAATATATCTAAAACCCAAAACTAGTTTTTAAAAAATGAAATTTTTCAAAATTTTTCCTTTGAACATAGTCGGTTACCTTAAATTTATCACTAACTGAATTCAGTGAGAGGAAATCATAATCAAGATCATTTACAGTCGCAATCCAGTGGTTGAAAAAAATTAATAGACCTTAACTGTTTCTTTCAAAAAATAAATAAATAAAATAAAATAGCAAACATTTCAGAAGTAAAAATTAAAACATCAACACTTCACTTGGCAGAAAGCACGTGAAATAATATCGATCAAAATTTTTTATTATGATTTGTCATAATGTTCCATATGGAGAGAGTAGTACTGTGAATAATTCTGAATTTGATCTGAATATTTCGCGAAGCAAAAATGATCTTAGCCACTCATTCCAGAATTTTCTAAGATTATTTGAAAGATTGTAAAGAATAATGTCTTTATACCGATTCATTTTTTTCACATTTTATTTATAGGTATCAAAATTAAAAGCATGCCTCTTTAAAAAACTCTTACGATTTTTATTTGATCTTTCTCTTCTATTAAAGTTTATTTTCTAGTAGAAAAGAACTTTCAACAGTTCATTTCTACTCGTAAACAGTCAACACGCTTTGATTTGTTTTTTCTTGACTTGCCTAAACTGCGCCACATCTACTTTACCGAATGCATCGTTTAACCCTTTGTGACACTCCTATTCAAAATGCTTTTCGATTTTCAAGCAAATAACAGGGAATAAATCAGATTGACTTTCTGACTTTAATTAAAAAAGCAATCCAACATAGGCTTTGAGAATTCGTCTTGAAAGTTTGAAGTTAAAATAATTTTTATATTATAAAAAGATTCGGAAAAGGTTCAAATCTGAAAGATGCGGAATAAAAGTGGTTAGAAAGTTGGCGATAAAATCGTGAGAAAGTAGACGATATTGAATAGCCAGATGCACCTTTCTTTTTTAGGTTTGCTTTAAATTTATAAAATAGTTTGTTACGACACCTCTCGTCATTGCAGATTAATATTCTGTGTGCTGTTATTCAAAGCGTTTGATGATTTTTGTGTTTTGAAATTTATTCTTACTGCTGAGAAAAAATAGAAAATGTAAGTATTATTGTAAATATAAGAGAAAGTAATTGATAAATTCTTTAAACAATTAAAATATCAATTCATGTTTGACTATTTTTTTCATGGTGGAAGAGAATTTCATAATATTTATTGCATGCTCTCAGATGAAGGGATTTTTCTTTATTTGTATTGGTGAATTATTTCCTTTCTATAAATCTAATATAAACATCTAAAAATGAGCCTTATTTTGTTGGATTAAAGTGACTGTTAATTGTTAAGATACTGTCATGGATGTTACAGAAAATTGCATATGCTTTTGTTTGTGATCGTATTTTAAATAACACGAGATCTTATGAATTAATGGCAGCAACGTATAAACTACGCATTTCCATTTTCAATAAGCTCATAAAATTTGATTAGTGTAACGATTCATTTCGTATGCCGTAAAAATGAATCCGTTGCGTTTTATGGTAAATCTTTCTTTGTTTAATTTATCTCAAGGAATCCGACTACGTTAAAAACTCTGGTTATCGACCCAATGGACCATTTTTTAAAAACCTTATTATAGCTTGTAGTTCAGTTTTTTTTCTCATCCCAAAGCAGTTCCAGAAAAAGGAAGGCCTGACCTGGGTCACCTATTTTTCCACTGAAATTTGTCTTTAGCTTCAATTGACTCAGAATTTTAATTTTCATAAAAATAATGTACCATTAACAGGATTTCCCAAAAACTGAAAGAGGTATTTATATATAAGTTTCTTATTGTGTTTTAAATGATATGGACAATGAAATGAACCAAGAGTTTTATTGTTGGAGAAATACTTTTTCATTTAGTAAACAATTTAGTTTTTCTATAACTAAAGTTTTTTACACTTATAACTTGGGGTTGTTTGCAACTAAGTTTTTAGAAAAACCGAGTTCTAAATTTATGGAAAAAATACATATACACGCATATTTTTAAGCATAACTTAGTTTCTCTAAATGTTTCTCTTAGATGTTGGTTCATTTCATTCATCATTATATTCTATAACTTATGTGCAAAGAAAAATAGGATTTGCTGCATTACCATTTTGTGTAGTCTAAACCATTTTGCTTAAATTTCACTAAAATTTGCTACACATTTTCCCATTCCTCAAAATATATTTTCAAATAATTGTTTTTGTATTTATAATGTTTATTATTGACAGTGCATCGGAAAACGATAAATAGCTCTTGAAAAATTAAATTTTTTAGAAATTTTCCTTCAAACGTAGTTGGATACCTTAACTAGATTTTATACATCGTTTTGTAATGTTTTATTGATATGTTTTGAAACGAGAGCGGTGGAATATAAACGAAAGAAGCGTGCGTCATAACGAACCTTTAACAACTTTCCATTTGTCATTGTTCATGCAAAATAATTTACCAATCAAATCAATCTTTGAATTTATCCATTCAAAGAGTTCTGATATTCTGTGGAAATAATTTTTAGCTTGTCCTGTTCTGCAAATTTACGGCAGTTTGTTAGGGCTATTAAAATGCATCCCTATCTAAATCGTAATGTGTTTAAATTCAATTTTCTGAAACAGAATACAACCGGATTTAAACGAACCTACTTTTGAATTCAACCTGATCAAATCAATCTCGGACGTTCTATTCTTTGTTTCCCTTTCACAGAAAATGATCCTTTTCATTCTTGTTTATATTTATAGTTAGTTATATTAACGTCCCATTTTAAAGCAACATTGAAACAGAGGAGCTATTTTGGCACGGACCTCGTCCTTTTGAACCACGGTCAGATGACAAGAACTACACCTGAGCTGGCATCCCCTCTCCACACCACACCAGCAGGAGAACGTTTGGCCTGACGGATTTAACGTGCAAGAGAGCCCCTTACAAGACGGTTCTTCGGTGGAATCGAGTCGCGAACCTGAAACCCCCCTTCAGTTTCGAAGCCGAGACCAGACCACCAGGCCACCATGGTCCTTATATTTATAAGATACCAATTCAGGTCAAGAAATTTTTTGAGTGGATGAATAGATATTAAAACATAAAAAAATAGAAATTCCCTTTTTTTCCAACTTTACGATATGTAGCATAGTACTTTTAATTATTAATAGTGAATAATTTATTCCTTTTAAACAGTTTGCTGAAATTTAGGTTTTGTGACTGAAAAGTATGCCAACGTTTGGTTTTTGGATTGCTTTACATATCGATTGGGGGAGAACCGAATGGAATCCTCAGGATTCAGTTCTATTACAAAGGATTTAATGACGGGTTTTGTTGAGAGCGCACGTGGTTGTTTCTTGGCTATGAGTGCTGTGTAAAAGAGGGTAATGAAATGCGCGTATTGCAGTGGATTCAAAATCGTAACACTTAATCTCAGAGAGCAGAAATCGGATCCCGCAATAGCAATGAGAACTTGTAGTCAGCGTTTCGTATGTATGCTTCATTTATGAGTATTAGAGGAAGATTTGCACTGAACTTAAGACGGGAAAGGGGGCTGCGAGTGACCTGGTGTTAAGGTCTCGGCTTCGAAACAGGAGGGTTTCAGGTTCGAGACTCGATTCCACCAAAAAACCGTCGTGTGAGGGGTGTCTCTTGCACGTTAAATCTGTCAGACCAAATGTCTTCCTGCTGGTGTGACGTGGAGAGGGGGGTGCCAGTTCAGGTGTCGTCCTCGTCATCTGACCGTGGTTCAAAAGGACGAGGTCCATGCCAAAAGAGCCCTTGTGTTGCATTAAATGGGACGTTAATATAACTAAACTGAGACAGGAAAGGAAAAAAGTAATAATTTCAACGAAACGATTAACTCAATATTTTATTTAGATTTCTTTCTCCACTCGATTTTTCCTTGTTATTTGGATTTTTAATAACCCTAATGTGAAAAGATAATGAACTCAAATCAATTTTATTTAATTTGGGATCAAATTTTTTTAATATTAAGAATTTAACAAATAATTAAGATTTTAATTATATTTTTTACTAGTCGATTAATTCTGTACCATTTATTAAAAACTATAAAATATATTTTTCACCGTCATTATTGCTCCAAAACTTATTTTTACCAAATTTCTCATAATTTGAAGTATTAAAAAAATCCGAATTTTTATCGCGGCTGCTTCAAATTTGTCGACTTCCTTTACATTGAATGTTCACTGCTATGTTTGGTGTCTGTCATGTCTAATTAGATGCTTGCTGATTTAACTGCAATAGGAAAGAACTAATTAGAATCTATGAATCACATGATGATAAACAAAACATAGGCTTGTTCTCCTCGCTTCCTATCCTACATTGGCTGAGAACTTTTGCTGTGGCTCGAATGTGAGACGGAAACGAGAAAACTTTGAATTCTTTTGTTAAAATTTCAATTCTTGTTTAGGATGAGCATGCAGCATTTATGCTAGATGGACCACTAAATATGAGTTTCCAAATTTGTTGGGGGCTGCGTGGGTCAAGTGGTGTAAAATCTTGAGTTCTGCGGAGAAGGTTCAAGTTTTGAATCCTGATTCTAAAAAAATACTTCCAACATAATACAATGGCTGGTTGCACACACAGCGCTTTTTTCACCAATGCCGACATAACAACAGTAGTGTATTGAATTATACGAGAGCTGACACGCTAGGCGGACAAATAAAGATTCGGTCCATCCACCTTTGATCGGACTCTGTGCACACTCCCGCTGTCACGAGCGCTTTTGGATTATCAGATGTGCAAGATCTCAAATCATTTTTTCCCATTCATTGAATCAATCGAAATAAGTCAATTTCCCTCCCCCCCTCCTTTTCCTCTTCATTCGACGACAGGATAATATTGATAGAATTTGTACTCTATACATTTCAAATGACCCTTAAGCAGCCCTTAATTTAAATAACACGGTTAAAGTAAATTTATTTGTTGATGAAATGATGCTGAATCTTATGACGGAGTCGGAATTCAAGCGCCGTGTGTCTAAGTATTTGATTTCTGGGAGTGGTCACGGCAAAATACTGACAGAAGAATAAAACGCTGTGCGTGCAACGAGCCTAAAGAGATGAAAATCTTAGAATTAAAACCGAAACAATCTAAACAAACCAGATTTTATACGTATTCAATGAAATTTCGCAACAATTGTTTGGATACTAATTGATTTTTTAAAGATTCTTCTACCTTTCTTATTTTAGAGTAAATGTTGCTTTATAGATAAACATTTACTTAAAAAAACATTTACTCTATTATCTCATGATTTCGGCAGTTTGGGCTGGTATATCTACATTTAATTTTAATATTTTCTCTGCAATAATTTTCGTTCAGCCGCGATGGCCTGGTGGTAAGGTGTTGGCTTCGGAACTGAAAGGTTTCAGAGTCGATTCCCTTTTCCACCGAAGAACCCTCGTGTAAGGGTATCTGTTGCACGTTAAATCCGTCAGACCAAACGTCCTACCTTTGGTATGGAGAGGGGGAAGTTAGCTCAGGCATCGCCCTCGTCATCTGACGGTAGTTCAAAATCACATGGTCCGTCCCAATATAGCCCTAGTGTTACTTTACAACGGGGCATTAATACATTGACAGCCGGCCCCGCGAAAACGCGGATTTCTGGGCCTGCTGCTGTAGAAACTGTATTTTTTTTTCTATAATTATAAATTAAAAATTTCGATTTTGTTTCTATTTTCAATGACCATGAAAATGTATATGACGAATTTACAAATAAAATGTGCTATTTTACCAAAGTATATAATGTTTTATTTAGCTCTTCAGTGATCAGAAACAAGCGAATAAGGCCGGCGTTTGGGATTTAAGTGGCCGATATGTTGCCGGCGCTCAGGCTTTAAATGTCTCTTAGGTCGCCGG
This sequence comes from Argiope trifasciata, assembly GCA_026543055.1. Taxonomy (NCBI): domain Eukaryota; kingdom Metazoa; phylum Arthropoda; class Arachnida; order Araneae; family Araneidae; genus Argiope; species Argiope trifasciata. The sequence goes on along the minus strand of JAPMOQ010001825.1, from coordinate 36,733 downwards.
CTGTCAATGTGTTAATATAGCTAAACTGTAATTTTCATCGACAATTGTTTGGATTGCTCTGAAAAATATGAAGTGTTGGGGGCTAAAGGCACATTTAGGGGCCTTGACCTATCCCACGATATAAAATTCGTAATCTGCCTAATCATAGTGGCTGGTGAATTTTGTCGCGGGATTTCACCAAGGAATAAATGCAATGCATTTTCCCCCATTGTTACAAAAATTATAGAATGAAGAAATATAAATGCCTCTTGATGATATCTAGGTTTCATAAACTTTCATATGGAAAACAAGAGTGCCAATTTGAACCAGATACTGTTGGCACGATTAGTTGCTATGTTTTAAAATATTTTAAATATGTAGATTATATTTCTTTGAATTCTTAAATGTTTCTTAAATTATCTTGAAGATGGCATTTCCCTTAAAGAATAAAGATTTAAATTATTCTTTTGAAGGGCGAGAAAATTCTGTGAAAATGCAACGAATTATCATTAAAAATAAATTCTAATACAGAATGTTAACTTAATCTCAATAGGGAGAAAAAATGTAGGTAATGAAATTTCCCTTTTACCAATAATAAAAGTTAAATAATAGTATGATAACTTCATTTAAACACAAATTTTCTATGAATATCATCGATTCTCAAAATAAAGTTATTTTTAAGATTGTAAAATTCCCGAGATTTTCAGGTAAAACCTGGCATAAAAAGACTAAAATTATATCTTTTATTTATAATGTTTAATGCTTTCTTTCCCTTTTTAGATGGATTCAAACAGGCCATCAGGGTCTAACAATAGTAAGTAATTGTTTTATATTTGTTGATTTCTGAGCAGGTTTTGGGAATTTGCCATTTCTTATAGCTATTCACTTTGACTCACTTTAATTACTTGTAAAATAAACGCTTGCATTCCACATGGGCTGTGACGAGTTTGAATGACCAGATTCTTTGGTCTGGATCTTTATTATAATGTAGATGGATAATTTGCGAATAAGAACGAGGCGGAATCTTAACGACGGACTGAAATACTTATGATCAGATATTCCTCATTTATTAGATCCATTTTGTCAACCATAATCAAACTACAGCATTAAATGAATATCACATTCAATAATTTCCAACCTATTCCGTCAGTGTAAACAGCCGGTAAAAAATATTTTAAGGACCACTAACTAAAAATGTAAGCAAAATACTTCAAATAAATATGTAATAATATTTTTTTTTTACCTTTAAGAATATTTTAACCACTAGGCCTTGAATTTCACTCGGTAGTTGCTCTTATTTCTTATCTCCTAGTACTAATACGAAAAAAACGTTACAAGTAAAATTTCATTCTGTAGTTTTATAATTTCAGAAACATTTCGCATGCATTTCGGATGCTTTTTATTTCCTATTTGGTTGGCCGCTATACGATTCTCAATGTGTGACAACGATTGCGAAACTTTTAAATTAAAATAATTGTGCTTGGCGCTTATCGTTGCGACATATCGTATGTTGTTTACTTTCTGTTGCTCAGTTGTCTCCTTTACAATCTTCCTATCAAGGATATTTTAACCGTTTCTCAAGGATACTTTACTTGTGAATTCCCTTTGCATTTGAGGGGGGGGGATGAGCTTATCAATTTCTACGTCAATTTGGATCTTACGAACGGCAATTGATTTTTATTAGCAGTTACTTAAGATTATCATTAAAGATTATTTCTACTTTATATTAAAAAATATTTTTAAAAAATAGAAAATTGTATCTACAGATGATAATGAAGGGGAAAAATCTCCTAAAAATGGAGAGCCTAAACAGGTATGTCGAACTCCTATTGCTTCTGTTTTCTATGGAATGATGTATTCAAACTGCCCCATTCTTACGTATCTTTTATTTTGTGTTGCGTGCATCTAAATGAAGAATGGTGGCAGATTGAGAAGATAAACTCATTGTTAAAGTAACTTTGTTTTACCATAGCAACAACAAAAAATGCGTAATTGCATTTTTTATGTTGATGGCTGCGGTGTGGGTTTTGAAGTGAAGTTTATTAAATACGAAATCTCAGTTTCCATATCTTTCTCAATTCAATCAGGTGAGCTCGGAGAAGGTCACACTCCTCTGACTGATGGCACGACCCCCAATAGTTCATCTTTTATAGGGGGTCGTGCTGATGGGCAGGTTTTTATGGTGTATATTGCCTTTTAACTTTCTCTTATAGGATGAACAGAGATGTATCGTCATCGAGAAGATTCGTTTTCCTGATTTAAAGAGAATTCAACCTTAACAAATAAAAACTCATTAAATCTATTATTTTACTCCTGGTTTGTTTACTTTCTCATATACAAAATATAGGCAAAGCATTGTGATTGTTCATCTCGAATTTTCGACGGATCTCCGTTATTTGAATTTCCTACAATTGAATAATAAAATAAAAATTTGGAAAATGTGCAACGGTGATTACAATAACTCAAGCGCTTTGAGCAAAGCTGTCGGAATTTGGTCTTTACCCTAAATTTGTAGATTTATATTAAATTTTGAGCAAACATTATTCAAACTAAATATGTCCGTCCGGCTGTTCGAATATAAGTTGACATAGCTACAGCACGAAAAGACCACACTGGATAAAATTCTATTCACAGGTTTAAAATGTATATCATAGATGCCTTTTTAATCCCCAACCAAATTCAGCAAGGGTTTGAATGTCTGCTGATACGCAATTTCAGAAGTATGTAAACGGGAAAACACAACGCTATTCAATTAAATATATAAAAATTTGTATTAATATATTTAATTTCGGCGTTTGATGATATATTGGCGATTTTGAGGCACAAATGGTAGTTACAAATCCAAAAAATAAAAACCGTGCCGTAGTTACGGGTGAATCAAAAGAGTGCAGCAAACACAAATTCGTTCTTACCTATTAATATGTACAAAAAATCTACCACTATCCCTGGCAGACTGTTGTTATATATTGATCTCCGCATATAGCTGAAGGGAAATCTATAATTACAAAGTTTCTTCGCTTTTTAAACAATAATTAAAATTCTTAACGAATATTTAATGCTTTAATTGCCATTTAGATGAGGACTAAGTTGTCTTTCAGCTCTTTAGAGGAAATCGTGCCTTATCTAGATGTTGATCTAATTGGTTTTTTACCGATTTGCCTCAAGGAATGAGGGCGGCGGGGAGCAGTGGTAAGGTCTCAAGTGACGTTCCTACTGCGCGTCCACGTGCCCTCCCCCCCTTCAGAACCCTCTTGCGGTTTTCTGGGCTCCTTTGATGCCAAAGCATTTTACTGAACAAATTGTCTATAGAATCTGTCAATTCTAGAATTCTATGTCTAGAATTGGCAGATTCTACTGACAATTTGTTCAGTAAAATGCTCTGGCATCAAAGGAGCCCAGAAAACCGCAAGCGGGGTTGAAGAGGGCGCACGTGGCTCGTTTGCAGATCGTGTAATCGGCGCTTCAGGCTGGATGGTTTCAGGTTCAGACCCGATTTTTCCGAAGAACTGTCGTGTCTTTCTGGTGCACGTTAAACCTAACTCCCAAACGTCCCCTCGTTTGGCTAGTTGCACACACAGCGTTTTTTTCTTCTATCGGTGTTTTGCCGAGACCTTTAACAGAAATCAAATGCTTACACACACGGTGTTTAAATTCCGACTCCGTCGTAAGAGTCAACCTAATTTCATCAACAAATAAATTTACTTTCACCGTGTTTTTTAAACTAAGTATTGCTTAAATGTAATTTGAAAAGAATAGAGTACAAATTCTGTCATTATTATCTTGTCGTAGAATGAAGAGGAAAAGGAGGGGGGGGGGGAGGAATTGACTTATTTCGATTTATAAAATGAATGGGAAAGAAAGGATTTGGGATCTTGCATCTGATGATCCGAAAGCGCTAGTGACAGCGGGCGTCTGCACAGAGTCCGATCAAAGGCGGATGGACCGAATCTTTATTTGTTCGCCTAGTGTGTAAGCTCTAACATAATTCAATACACTACTGTTATGTCGGCATCGGTGAAATAAACGATCAGAAAAAAGCGCTGTGTGTGAAACCAGCCTTTGTGTGATGTGGAAGTTTGGGGAGAGATGCCAGCACAAATGTAGCGCTCGACATTTGCTATTGATTCAAAATGACAAGGTTCTTCCCAAAATAGCCCTTGTACTGCTTTAAAACGGTACGTTAATATAACTAAAGAAGCCATTTTTTGCCAGTATTATATTACAGGCATTTTACCAATATTTTACGTTAATAGAAATCGTCCATTGAATAAATTAATTGCACTTGACATCGGGGTGAAATAAGTACTGATATTTAATATTATAACTTGTATTTTATCCGTAAGTACGTTTTTGCGAGGAAAACAAAACTATTTTTTTATCACTATACCGTGGTAAGATTTCTCTTTGGCGAAATATACAGGAGGGAAAAGTTAATACAATTGGTTTATCTCTTTAGCTTTCGCATGAGACCCAATTTGATTTAGGGGGTTTAAAGCATGAGATTCGAGAAAGCTGCAAGAAATAGCAAACAGTCAAGTACAGTACACTTCCGAGTATCGGATTCCTTACTTTCCCAGTTAGTTCTCTTTTACCATAATGAGTTGAGGAAGGTAAAGCGTTGCATAGGCAACATTGCCAAGACTTTGAAAGCCGACATCTGCAAAGGTTCTCCTCCTACGTGTCGTGTGCAAAATACAAGATGTGACAGGAATGTATTTTTTAAGTGTACCTCAGTGAAAATTACAGAATTTAGGTTAAAATGTGAATACTTTATGACCTTTAACGTACTGTTTCAACAAAACATTTTCGAAGCATGTTGTGCTGTATATGAACATGTATAAACTATCAGTACAGAGCTCGACACTTACCGTATTGCTTCTATGATTTGCTGGGACATGCCCGCATGGTACATTGCTTGATGAATGGAGGGTTTATTTCTTTATGAGAAATGAGGAAATACATATTGTAACAGCGAATTTGGTATAAAAACTTATGATATTGGTGTTCAAAGAACTTAATTCAAAGAACTCCGGTCTATCCTGCTTTTTTGTTATTCGAACCTGCCTTTCCGCCACATTAAGCCGGATACTCGAGTCAACTGTATTTTCAATTTGAGATACTTAAATTTCTCTCATCTTTTTAAATATTATTTTACTATTATCTGTTACTAACTGTAAAGAACTTGGTATCAATTAAGATGTATTCTTTTAAACTGTAACCTATCATTCCACCTTTCTCAGTAAATTGAACAATATCCGAGATTATTTGAATACGGAATTTTTGTTTGCTAATCATTGCCATAATTTTCCTGAAACATCAGGTTAATATTTTGCAATAACTGAATGCATATGCGAAGCAGTTTAAAAACAATTGACTGTTTAAAAAACTTAAAGTTACAAATAAGAGCTCTGAAACTAAAAAAGTTTCCTGATAATACCAGAAATGAAAAAAAAAAAACTAATAAATTAAGAATCGTTAAAAAACGCTCCTATCAGTAAATCATTCATTTGTGTTGAAATTTCTTGCATGGCATTTTACAATTTCAAAAAACCAGATGATATTCTGAGTGGTTTAGAGAAATTCGAGTGATTAAAATGAGCTCTGTGTGCCATCAAAAACACGCAGTAAGAATAAATTTGCATATTCTCGCTATTTTAACTATCGCTAAGTAAAAGTTATTGAATTGGTTAATAGCGTTTCTACCAAATTGTTGCATTTCGAGTAATTACAAATAGGAAGCTAAATACTAAAAAGAAAAAATACATAAAACTTCTTTAAAACTTGCCCAGGACATTTTTAAATGTTAAAATTCTGCAATATTTCGGAGACAAAAGCATTTGTTTAAGCCCAATGAAATAAATCTTTCTTTCAGAAAATTTAGAAGAAAAAAAACCTGTTAATTTATAAAAATACATCATTTGCCTATGCTGGAAATATCCGAATACTGAACAACAAAGTATTCACGAAAATACGAAGCATATCAAACTTAGCAGGAAATCGATTTCAAAGTGAATGATTAGAAGTTTCAACTTGTATCACTTGGAATATTCCGACTAAAAGAAATGTTGAACTATTTTAATTTTTGTAGGAATATTTAGGGTTCTCCAAGTATGAAGCATAATTTTATCCATTCATTGTTAAATCAGCAAATTTGTTCGTTGGAAGATGGATACATTCATTGATACACTACCAATTTTTTAAAATGGAAAATTGTATTCCAAATAATTTTTTTAGGCCAAGCTTTATTAAATTACTTATACTCAAGATTTGAAATCGATAGGGTTGAAGAGATCAGAAGAATGTCGAGAAGTGTGTCGAAAATAGTACAGAAACGATGTTATTGACGGCAATATTCCCATTCTGTCATAAGTTCGCCTTGCTGAGAATCATCTGTTTAGAAAGATAAATTAAAACATGCCAAACAATTTTTTTGATAATGTAGTGTTTTCTCTTTTTCCTTTTCGTGACTTCTTGTATGGTTGGAATTCCCTTTTGCTAACAAATTCCAGTTTCAGTATTTAGTTTCACAGTGTGTTTCCATAAGCAAAGAGCAAACTCAGTCGTTTTATTTTTTCACCAACTGAATTTTTCACTGTGCATATGCATCAAATTATTGCAAATCATCAACTAGGTCATGTGTGAAAATTACGATTAAGAACTGAATATTCCCTGTTTAAGTAATTTATTCGTTTTGTTATATACGTGTCAAGGAAGTGGAAATTGCCGGAGAATTTGAAAAATTTATTTCTAGTTTTTAAAATTTATTTTCACATTAGTTATTTGCATCGCCATTGCAATTTTCTTTTCCCCCCCGTTGTATTCCTCCCATTTAGCGATTTCAAAAATTTTGTAAAGGAAGGAGTCAACATCATGAATGTACATTTTCATTCATTATATGTATATACGTTCATACTGTATATAATTTGGCAACCAGCCAAAATGTAGGAAGTATTATATGGAACTTCTTGACTCGCTTTATTTGTTTTGCTTTCGCAACTGTCGCATCGATTGTGCTAATGTCTTTTCAGTCTCATGAGGTTCCAAAATTCGAGGGATATTTTATCGGATCTTCGTATGAACTGAAAATGATGCACTAAATAATTGAATAGATATTGCAGCGTTAAAATGTAGCTTTAAAAACATGCTTTTCCATATTTAGTTAGCAAGCAATTACTTTTTTTCTGTTTAAAGGCGGGAAAGGATTTTTCATTATAATTTGTATCTAGGGTAAGGTGGAACAAAAATGGTAATTTTTTTTTAGATTTTAGTACGGTAATAGGGTGGAAAAGTTACTTTTTCAGTTCAAAACCAATTTTTAAAATTTTGGTTGCAATGCTGCATAACCTTGAGGTGCCGCAAATAGCTTGAAATTCGTAAAATTGAAAAGTAGAAATTTTTAATAAGGAAATTTACATTTTTTTTGTATATTTTAGATAGGTAATAGTGGAGCAAAGTTGGTTTTTAGTTATCAAAGAATTTTTTTAAATTCTGGTTACAATTCAACAATAAGAAAAAAATGTTCAAAAAATGTTCGAGAAATTAAGAAGGTTGAGATTATTTTTAAAAGCTATTCGTTCGTATAATGTTACAAAAGATAGTTTTAAATACATATATAATCATTACAATTGAAAAATTATTAATTACAAAACACAATAATAGTAATAAAAACCACACGAAATTTGACATTAAAATATCTTATGTATCCATAATGATAACACATATTACAGCTGCAAAATGTTTGTTTCTTCGTTTTCACATTCAATTGGTTTCTTAAAATTAAACTTTGACATATACGTAAGCAAGTCAATTTTTGCTCTTATGTACTCTTCTCTTGTGACTGAAACGCGGACATTTTGAGCCGATTCGGTGATCCGTTTCACACATCTTTCCATTGCTTGCATGCGAAAAGAAAGCTATAGAAAGTCGAAAATCGAATCAATTATGTTATTTTGTTCAGCTTCAGATGCCTTCTTTATAAATTCTTTGAGAGAAACTATAGAAACGTCTTTTAGCAAGGGTGGTTCAGTTACGTCATTTTTAAGTCACGAGATTAAGTCGATTGAAAAGAGCTATTCCAGTTTACTTCGAGAATAGCTCTTGACCACATGTTTTATAATTGGAACTAAAGTATCGCATAGTTCACTTACAAAAGAATCCTTCTATGAAGCAATTTTGAGGTTATGTTTAACCTAACAGTTTCATCTGATTTGTAAGTAGGGAATTAAATTTGAAACAAATCATTAACTTTTCTGAAATTAGAGCCCACTGGTATTTTTAATTTTCACTAATTTAGAAAGAGCCAATTTTGCTCATCGCAAAGCGCACAAACAAATCATTTCCGTCAATCAGCTACGCAATAGACGGATCGGAGACACCATATTAATTGAACTCGGCAAAGTTACTGATTTCAAACTAGCTCTCTCCTTGTAATTGGACAAAAACATTTCTCGCATTATTTGAATAATATCCACTGCGGTGATGATTCAGTGCCTTATTAGTGCAATAATAAACTGGTTTTATGCCTTTATTCATTTGACAAAGGCTGTTTAAAGCTTTTTATTTCTTAAGCAAGGCACACAAGAATCTTCTAAGTCGCACAAAGGGAGTTTTTATGAAACCTTACTGTCTTAATAGAAAATTAAAGATATACTCTAATATTTTTTTAGAATTTTTATTTATCTTATGTATGCCAAAAGGCAAATTTTTCGGCATCTTAAAAATCGGAAACTGATTTTTTTCGTTCGACGTAATTTATAGTACTTTATATAAGTGCACGAGTTACTAAAATGGGTTTTGTTTTTGTCATAAAGTTTCTTCATAACGCATTTAAAGTAAAAACACAAAGAATATAATCTGTTGCAAAACATTCAAATTTTTAAGTTACTCATACTGCAGATACCTACAATATATAAAGTGATGGCTAAAATTGTGGACACCTTTTGTATATATTATGTTTCACAAAATGTTAACACTTACATATCGTTTTAAAGAGTTTAATGTTAATTTCAACATAAAAGGCAAAGTTAAAATATTTTCATTTCAAAATAGTTATACCTTCTTTAATTTGTAAAACAAATACACTGATGAAGTGGATTGTAATTTCTAACTTGACAAACAAATTGTTCCTATTCTGGAAACCAATCAAATGTTAACAATTAACAGCAAAAGCCGACCTCATGTTTGAAGTTGAAGCAAGCAATTATTATGCTTTGCTTTGTAGAAGGAAAGCTGTTTATTTTTTAATCACGTTACAAGTAAGAAACTTTAAAAAACTTTTTACCTAATGAATAGTAATAGGTATTTTTATTTATCTTAATATATCCTATTCTAAAGACCCTGATATTTAGTCAAGAAGCAATTACTAAGTACCTAATATTTTTTCCAGAAGAAATTACTAGGTTTCTAATAGTTAGTCGAGTAGCAATGGAATCAAATAAAAGAATAGATTGGATTCATAGAGGGAGACCCAAAATTATTGTGTCCCAAGAACGTGGTTTTTTCTGTGCCGAAATTGCGAGAGAGGTGAATGGTTTAGGGATAAATTCTTAAGTCTGAAAGTTTCGTTTTCGAAATCGAAAGACAAATTCAATAATTAAAAAAAAACTGGAAAAGGCAAACAGTGCACCCCATCTTTTGAAGACAGAAGAATAAAGACTGTCTCCAAGATAGAAGAACGCCCTCAGAGACCATCGGAAGTCAATTTAAAGATACGAGCGCTTCTATCAGTTCCAGAATAATCACGGGAAGATTTTTAGACGTTGGATTAAGAGAAAAATATTCTCGGAAAAAAAACCCTCTCAATTTACAGCAGCGCATAGAATTATTGCAATGGTCAAAGAAACACATTAATTTGGCAAATGGTCAGTGGTCACAAGTTATATGGGGTGATTAAACAAAGATATTGTTTGGTAGAGATGGGCGAAAGTTTGCAAGACATCCTAACTGCACTCGGGTAACTGTGTTTTGATTAGCTCATGCAGATTAGCAAGCGATATGGATCGCTTTCAGATCATCAATGGGACGCTAAATGATAGAAAACACTATTCTCGAGACAAAACATAGACCTTCCATCGAAATTCTCTTTCGCAGCAAAGCGTCAGGGGGGGGGGGCGGTGGCCTAGTGGTAAGGTCCTAGTAGAGTATTTGTTTTCTGAAAGCCATTTTTCCATAGGGAAAGCTTTGCTTATGTATTTGACAAACAAAATGAATTTGAGGGAGTGGGAAGTTGGATTTTCCTAAAATATAAAACTCGTATATAATATGAGGAAATTTAATGTTGTCGGAAAAGAAAACGGGTAAATATGTACATTCTCCAGGTATTAAAGGATTATTGAATCTTTACTTTTTCGGATCCCTAATATAATAATCAAGATAAAACAATTTGCTATTGCTTGAGATTTATTTAATTTTGCAGATACAAAATATTTTCAGAAGTTTCGTTACAAACGCACGATATTCTTGAATCTATTTTAAATAGATATTCTATTTCATTCAATATTTCTGATAAATGATTTTTTAGGTTAGTTTGAATCTGTTGTAGGGCTACTGTGGATTATTGTAATTATAACCTAAATAACTCTGTTAAACTTTACGTTTTAGGTTCTAAAAAAAGGTCTATATAAATACTTGAAAAAAAGAACTGGTACCCTGGCTTATAAAGCCAGTGGACAAACTCATAGACAAGCACCACCCATTTCTTTTGCTCCACACCGTACCACCGGCAGGCCCGTGGATGTAACTCCACACCAAATGCAAGGTACGATATTGTCCATATCCTGAAAATTTTTTGTTGAAATTCACTGTAAATCATGTTTTAAGAGTAAGTAATTGAAATTGTTTCTCCCTCTAGGTCCCTCTGTGAGGGCAATTTTCCACTTTGTAGAAGGTAGGTTGTATTATTCTATTACTTGAAAAGCAGATTTTAACACCTTTCCGGTTTTCAAAATATATAGGGAAACAGTACATTACCAATTCCCTATAATTGATTCTTATTGATAAAAATACGAAAGTAATCTCCATTTCAGACTAAAATCTCAAAGTATTAAATGCATTGAAAAACTAAGCAATCCTCCTACACATTTCTGTGAAACTAACTACAAAGGGACGACGTAGGTTTTAGATGTCATCTTCGTAACTGGAGATTTTCTGGTTCGAAACCCGATTTCATCGAAATACCGTCGTGTAAGCGGGTCTATTCATGTTAAATCCGTAGGGGTCAAATAATCCCCCATTGATTAGGTGTGGAAATTTCGAGAGGGGTGGCCTATTGTGGTGTGGTCTTCATCATCTGACCGCAGGTTAAAATTACCAAGTCGTAGTATTGCTTTAAAACGGGCCTTTAATATAATTAAACTAATCAAAGTATCAAAGGCCATCATATCGGCATGAAACATGATTAATTCTCCATTCCGGTTTCCCACGTTTGCCAGAATTCCATTTCCCCCATCAAAATAGTGTAAAGGAAACGATTCAAGAACCAGCTTCGAGCAGCTCTATCTGCAACATTTCTTTATAATTATTAGAACTTTAATGAGATCGAATCATTAAAGAAAAACTTGAGAACATCTGTGGGGCATATATCAGCGAATAAACGATCATTGTAGAGTCGGACGCTACATATTTCTGACCCTATAGTGATTGTTTATTTACTGATACGCGTCACACAGATGTTCTCAACGTAATTTATCAATCTTTTCTTGTTAGTTAGTATTCTCATTTCCCTGTCAATTCAATCCATAATCACCATTTGTATAAGTATTACTGTTCCTAATATCCACCTTGATATTATTAACTTTTATGTCTTCAAATCGCTGAATCCATGCATCAAAATTTTACAAAGATAAAATTTTGAGGATATTAATTTCAATTCTGAAGATATCTTCTTTTTTAAAAGTTCCATATTATTTGTTATTAAAATCATTTATTTATATTTCAGCACTAAAATAAATGTAGTCATAATGGTAATTTTTTCATAATTAAAGGTGACATCTCATTTAGGCCAGCTTTTCCATCTGTCGGGCTTCACTTAAATCTAATAATTTGATAATTTCCTTTGCTTAACTATTGAATAAATGACAATAAAATAATTATTATTCTCCTTACAGATCTATCTCAACCTGGCCCCTCCAATGTGGTAAGTTCTTTTAATCACTTTATATATTTTGCAGACTTTTCTCACACTTTAGGTAGTTTGAGTTTGTTTGATTACTGTGTGTGGCGGTGACTTGTTTGTTATTTTATTTTAATTTATCAAATTCCCTTCCCCCCTAGAGTATTTTTTTATTTTAAAACTGAATACTGGAATCTTTGCTATTGGGACTTTGCAGATAGTCTCAGCTACATTCCTAGCTCTTTTCTAGTTCTGACCTTCTTTTAATGAGGTGAAAACTATTTAAATATCAGACAGAAGTTGAAAGAATACGAAATGCCTTTTTCATCCTTCCAATTTAAATCTTGCTGTCGAATCTTTTTATTCGTAAAGAGCGGCATTTCTTCTCGAACACCATTTTATCGCATTACTAGTTCAATAATTTCTCTTGTGCAAGCAAATTTATGAGCGTGTCGTGAATTGGCAATCTATTTAAACCTAGAAATGCTTCTCTTTCAGCCAGTTCCATGTCCAAGCATGCCGCCAGTTGCGCTACCACAAACACTTGGATCTTCTCCCGAACTGCGACCACAGACGCCCCAATTCAGTCCATCTCCACCTCAGGAGCCATCTGAAAGCTGTAAGTGAGCAATTTAGTTTCCAATTCAATACATCATTTTTTCAAAGACAAAGTGTATCTGCCAAGTAATTGCAGATTTAACAATACGCGAGCTACCAAAGAAATTTTTATTGTTATGTTGGCTCATTTTTTGATTTTTTTCAAGTACTGTTAGGAAAAAAGTAGCAGTTGTTTAATATGTTACAGAGTGCTTCTAACTTTGTAGAGTCTTTTTTTTCCATCGTAAATTACAAAGGACAATTAAAAGTTTAGATTCAACGCAATTATAAGAGCTCATTGTAAGCCCCTCCAAAACTGCGAAAGATATCAAGATGCTGTGTAGCAGGGAAAACATTGTTGTGGTGTAGTCCCATAAATACAATCAAATACATGCATATCTGCATCAATTCTTCACACTAGACATGGGAACACGGTGGCCTGTTTGTAAAGTCCCAGCTTAAGAAGCGCTGTATTAAAAATATGATCGTAACTTTCTAATAATCATTTAAATGAAGTAGGCAAATATTAAATTGTAATCTGTGGGATGTCGTAGGTGAATATTCTTAACCTTCCTAACGTTTTTTTTTTTTACCACTCATTTCTATTGTAGGGTAAAGCCCTCTCACCATTTGTCTAAACTTTTTTGAAAAGAAAACGTAAGCATTAATCTCTCAGATTTTGATTCTACATCCCATTCTTAAAATGTCGAGTCTTTCACAGCTTAGATGCTCTACAACCTCATTATATTCAAGCATCGTGATAGGACTTAAGACTCAAACACAATTTATTCAATTTCGATTGATATTTCTGAATAACGATTTTGCTCACGTTAATTTGAATTTTACCATTTGAAAATTTTAAAGATTTTTAAAGAAACTGTTTTTTTTTTCTTTTCACTGGGGAGACGATCAAATCTCTACAAGAGGTATGTAGCAGTTTCATATTCTTTCGCTTCTAAGGCTTGAAACATTTTCTGAAATATATTTTCCCCTCTGCCTCTAACAATAAAAGCAACGATTTTATTATGTAAATAATAAGCTGAGATCCAGTTATTTGAATTGAGAAAGAAAGGCTTATTAATCTGCTCATCAAAATGAAAGCATTTTGACAAAAATGTATTAAAGTAAACGTATTAAGGTAAAAATTTTGAAAAAATTGATTTTTTTAAAAACTGTTTTTGGTTTTTAGATGTATTATCAATTATAAACACTATAAAAACAAAAACATTTTTTGAGAATATTATATATTTTGAGAAATGAGAAAATGTGTGGTAAATGTAAGTGAAACAAAACGGTTACATAAAATTGGAATACAACAATCCTATTTTTCCATGTACACAAGTTATAGAATAGAATGGTGAATGAAATGAACCAACATCTAAGAAACGTTTTGAGATGCAAAGAAGTGACGGGTAAAAATATACGTATAAATGCATTTTTTCCATCCATTCCCAACTTCATTTTGCTAAAAACACCTATAGCAGAAAAAGTATCTCCTCAATAATAAAACTTTTGGTTCATTTCATTGCCTATATTTAAAACACACGCTGAAGTTTTTATGTAAATATCTCTATTAGTTTTTGGGCTATCATGTTAATGGTAGATCATTTTTATGAAAATTAAAATGGAAGTGAAAGACAAATTTTAGCCGAAAAATAAATTTTGCTTAAAATTCCTCTGGATAATAGATTAGGCCTTCCTTTTCTAATAAAAAAAAAACAAATTTTGGAAAGAGAAAAGTCTGAAATAACATTTTTTTAAAAAATTGCCAATGAGGTCGAATACCAGTGTTTTCAACGTAGTCGGATACCTTAATTAGCACTTATGGAAGTGGATTAGCAGCTAGACTATAAAATAACTATTTAGCATCAGTTAACAGAATTTTTAGTAAACTAAAACAATACTGATTATTTTAGGCCAATTCTCATTTTGATTATGTGATATGAAATATGAATATGTTGAAAATAGGCTGCGGGTTTTTGACTAGGGAAATTCATAGAATCCTCCAAACGATTGATTTAGTATTATTGTGCTTTTGAAGTTTAAATAAACTGAGCCTTACAGCACCTGGATACTTTGGGAAATATCTTAATACAATGCATTCATCGATAAAAGGGAGGAACAGAATTCTTTAAATTTGCTCCACCCACATAGCGTTAATTTAGTTGGATGCTGGCAAATGAGTTCGAAAGAAATGTTTCAGTTCCCCAACGTTAAAGCACTATAGGGACATGAAGTATCTTGAATATCCATATCGAAGCATCTTGTAATGACTTGATCTCGATAGATCAAAATATATTCAGAATTTTATTGACACTTCTTTATTTTACAGCCCTATATATGTACAAAGAACCACTCGTTCTTATCTTGATTAAATAATTGCTATTGACATTACAACAGTCCAAGTGGAAGGGTTTTACGTGAAGGACAGTTCTCCATTAAATAGTAAACACACCACTGGGAATTCTCGGGTTCTCAGTTATCGTTTCTCGCGGGGCTCCAAATCTACCGGACTCACGGGCGTACTCCTGCTGTCTCCAGGAAACCAGTCTCTCCTTTCCAAAAAAAACTCTCCATATTTTATGTCAGAGAAAATCCCCGCCTCCTCATCTTCAGTAGCTACCAGTCCTCTCTTCCGGCCAATCATGTCCAGCAAAGGGCCATTTCCAAGGGCGCCAGTTTGTCGTCAGAAGGTAATGAAGGCATGCCGAAAAGTCTGGGACAGGGGGTCCGCTTACAATAGGGACAATCTGCATCCTGATGTCTGAATGTTCCATTGTCTCTGAACGAGCTATCACTGTCTTCTGGGCGAGGAATTTCCACGTGTGTTCTTTCAGCTATAGAGGCTCCAGGTCCCGAAGGGAAGAACATCTGTAACATCTAGTTATCTAAAGGTGTCGAGCAACACATCTGACGGAAATATTTTATCACTAAAGCGGGACAGGGAGTGTTACAATCCATCTATATCGAATATTCAGCGCCATCAGCATCTTCAAACAGCTTTGCTCGATGTTCCATAAATCTCTCAACATACATGAATAGTTTTAGAATTCCTTAAAACATTTTGCCGTCTTGCGAAGATATTATAAGCAAAACAGGCTGTAGTTAACCAAACACAAACAATTTGATAAATAACAGATAGCAGGGAAATACCAGGCAATCAAACAATTTATGGTGCAAACTTGGACATTTTAGATCTAAGCTGCGACTTAAGGCATTCTATAAAATATATTGTGAACCTTACAATCCAACTAAAAAGTTTTTTGCTTTAGGAGGTGTTGACGAATAGAGTGGAAACTCAATACTGGAGAGAAAAATATGAAGAATCCCAAGCCAAGATAACGCAACTAGAGGTGAGAAATTTTATTTGGTGTTTTATCATTAGTTTTCATTTAAATTACTTTTGCAGTTACTAGCTAAGACCCCATATATTTTTATGCTTTTAATCTCTATGAAAAGCTTATAATTATTAAAATAGCAAATAAGATGAAATCAATGATTAAAAAAGCAAATTTTTGAATCATGATGCTATGTGAATTTGTATGCCTGATGGGGGAGAGAGGAGTTTGATGCATTTCTTGCTTTGAAAGAAGCCTCCAGCATATTACTATTTTATAAATAATTTAATTCTTTTTCATGCTAATGTTTTCATGTCGGGAAAATGCCACATTTTCTGCACTACATAATATAGTTGAATTACAACATAACAGGAATTTCTTAAATGTATTAACAATTATTATTTCTTAAGGGTTTAGAAAATTAGGGAAGTTCAAGCATTCACTTCTTAACCTGCATTTTAATGCTGAAATGAATAGAGTACTTTTACACTTGTCAGAATGCTCCCTCTTCGAAGTTGAACTTGTATAAGACATCACTGGTACGGAAAGACGGAGATATCACTTGATTTGAACTGAAGATCAGTAACAGACACGAAACGATATATACGTATTAGAAATTCTCAATATACAAAGATATCTTTTGTCAACGATATTTTAGTTTAAAATGTGTGAAGATATAATATTTACAAATAAGTTACTTAAATTTGATCTGAAGTAAGGTATTGTTATGAAATGTGCATTGCTCATTTGTGAGTTAATGAAGTTCTAGTTTTTCTTTACCTCTTTTTATGTCGGCTTTGTACCCGGCCTGTTATAAGACGTCCAGTAGGCAGCGCATATGCAAAAAGGGACATGTTTGCCACAATAAGATAAAATTAGACATTTCGTTCCTGGCTATAAATTGCCATTTTGGCTTCTCAGAGACTATATTTTCCATTGCGCATTAAAATGATGGATATTTACTCAAAGGAATATGGTGAAATGGGAAAAAAAAGTCAGCATATCTAAATTTGAAAAACCATAGAAAAAATGACAAATTAAACGAAGAAACCTCGAGCCAGAAAGAACAAAGAGCAAAAAAATGTCGAAAGTAATCTGTACATAGTATAAAATGAAATCTCCTGAAAGCGTTTGTTTATTTAAACTCTAGAAATAGTGAACGGATATTGTTGGTATTTATACCATTTTTTATAGCTTTTATTGGGGAAGTCACATTAAAAACAAAATGGAGTTTTATAAATGCAGTTTTAATTATTTTGCGCATCGCGAGACCCTCAAACTGCGCATGTGCAAATAGCAAGAGCTGTAGTAAGGGTAAAAGATGCATTTGTTTCCACCTGATTTTAAACAACGATTCAAATCTCATTATGATAAAAAAGGAAATTCAACTTTGACCGGAGCACATTAAATGTCAAAAAGCTTCGTTTGTTGTGTTATAAGGAAAATGAAGAGGAAAGTAACGTTCGGCTAGCGAATATCAGAGAAGAATGTCTACACTTATGCATGCAACAGCTCTTGCTATATTTCGTTAGATGGCGAAATAACCGCCTCTCGTTAAATCGCGTTGCAATGAAATTGAGGAGACGAAATGATTCTTCTGAGGAGCGAAATGATCGTCTGACTGTTGACAGAGAAAGACATTTAAATTTGGGACAGAGGAGAAGTGAAAAACGAGCATATATTTTAGAACGGCTTTTCTATTGTATATTTTTAGTAGACTGTTTTGTCTACTGACATATATTTTTACCTTTTTAATAGTCTAAATATTTCTAAATGTGCTCTAAAAATGTTTTGTACCTATTTTTGATAATTTCTAAATATATTTTATATTTGTTTGATGTTGCGTAACATGCCCATGCCATATCAGGTGGAGGCTCGACTTCTTCAGACCAAAAAGCCAGCAAAATTCTACAAACACCTGCTAAGTAAGAAAAAAATGCAATGCAGATGTTGTTGTCCCATCGGGACAGACAACTGTTTCTTATGTTTCAAAAAATTATCTGGACATTTTCAAAATTTTTTTAAAAAACGAAATGAATTTCGTAAATTCTTGAAATATTCCCCTGGATCAAACACTGTCGAATAAATCTAAATACTAAATTACTGCATGTTTGAAAATCAGTTTTTTTTTTATAAAGAAATCATAATTTAGCGATGGCTCCGATAGTGCCAGATTCAGCCTTCTAACAGTTTGGTGCACCCTATACTTCTTTTTGAATTTCAAAATTAATTTGTTTTAAATTTAATTTTTTCAAAAGTAGTTTTAGACGATAGGTTTCGAAACACTAAAACGATAGCTTAAATTGTATCACTTTCTGGAGAGTAGGTTTCATTATCTTAATAAATAAAACAATTTAAATTGCCAATGTAAAAACATTTTTATATAATTTCAATGAAATTGAAACTTTTAAAACTAATCTGACAGTGTGAAAGGGCATTTCAGAGCAATGTGTGTAAAATGCCCTTTCAAACACTGCTGACATATTTTACGCGCTCTTCAGGCAGAGCTCATAAGGTCTGCAAGTAACAAGTTTGGCAATTTCTTTTTTAAAATTTCTTCAAACAAGTCTCTTCTCTTACAATTTCTGCAAATTGAGTTTTAAACAATACGTTTTAATGCACTAAAACGGTTATTAGGGTGTTGTGGGGAAGTTTGAAGAAGGCAGTGCCCGCTCAAGTTTCGTTCTCCTCTTCTGTCAGCTTTTTAGAATTACGAGGTCCGTCCAAAAATTTCTCAAGTTTAGTCTTAAAATGGGACTCTAAATTGAAACGACTTAAATTGTCACTTGGTGGAAAGAAAGTAGACATCTTTCAGATTGTAAAATTAAATAATTTTTTAAAATATAATTTTAAAGAATTTTAAATATTTTAAAGAAATTTGTAACATAATAGGATTTTAATTAAGAAAAAGCATTTTATTGCAGTGTGTATGTGTGTATTGCGTGCTCGATTGCCCTCTGCGGAGGAGATAGTTTGCTCTGCAAGTAACAAATCTGACTCGTGTATATCCTGTAGATTGTAAATGTGTCACTCAAAACCATTTTTCTTGGAATTTTAATTAAAAATTAAAGGAATTTGGGGGGTTTTCTTGTTAAATATCAAATACAGGAGTGCGAAAATAATATTAACACCATAAATTTTGAAAAATTGCCTATTTTTATCAAACAAAATATTTTTATTTTTCAATAAGCTAAAACCGTTCGCACTGTTGCTATTAATATTTCATACTGATTTTTCCTCCCTCGTTGTGGTTAAGGTTCGATGAATCGGTTTATTTTTGAGTGTTGAGGTTTCGTCATAAGATACTTTCAACTAAATATTACATTTTTTTCTGCTTGCAATGAAGTGTTCACTTCTGAATCAAGCAATAGTGGAAAATACTGTTGTTTTCTCTTATGATATAATTGGAAGTACAGACATGTAGACAAAAAAAAAAAAAATAGAAATACAAAGCATAATAAACAGAATCGAAGTGAGTCGTTTTAAGAGATGTAAATTATGTTTATAAAAATTTAAAGTGTAAGCATCTTTTGCCGAGAAAACAGTTGAAAAGCTGCATTTCAGATTCTAAGAAGAAATAAAACGTATTGAGTAAAGATGCATTTATTTGTTTTTTTCATAGTAAGTAGAAGAAAGAGGCTCTTAATTTATTTATTTATTCGCCAACTGAGGGAGAGACGGATTATTAGAAACAAAAATCTCGGAGAGATAAAACATTCCCCTCCCCAAAGCATAAAAATATTGAAAGTAAAGCAAGTTTAAATGCTGCGAGTATTGTGAATATTTTTTTCAAATGAACCCTCAAGATTGATTTACATATGGGAGAAACTAAATATTTTGCCTCTATTTTTATCAACTGATTGAAACCAAATTTTGATACCGAAAATCAATAACAAGATTTCAATCCAAATTTCATCCATTTATGTCATTGCGTTTTGGACTTGCGTAAGAAAATGAAGATAAGCAGACGGTCGATATTCGATTTAAAATTTAATAAGGAATTGCTGTTTATATTCTAAAATTATGTACCAAATTTCATCCAACTAGTTCTTCTTTGATAGTTAATATGTTCACCTATACGTACATCCCCTCAGATTTTCTGCGCATGGATTTTGTTCTGAATTTGACGGAGTACAACAAATCTAATGTAAATGTCCAACCACAAACTCAACTTTATATGTTCAAATGGTCTTCAGATAATTAACTCCCCACCACCACCCAAAAGAACTTTTTGAACGGTGCTACTTATATGAAAAAGTTAAGAAAAATTCCGTTAACCTGTCCAGGATTGTTCAAAAGGGTAATTAAAGAATTTATTGAAACTATCTATAATCTGGGGATCATCTTGTAAAACGAACGAACACACAAATACAAACACACAAGCGCCCTCCCACATAGTTTTTGATACGTTTCTGATAATATATTATTGTCTATTACGAAGTATGCATTTTCATCCTTAACTGTTTCCTATACCTAACATTTGTGCTGTTGAGTTAGTGGTTTTATTTTGAGTTGTGATAGGATTAGTGAAATACAAAGCGAATGATCTGTATTCCGAAAGTGTATTTTTGGTATTCACCTTGAAATTTTTCTAACATTTCTAGAGAAAGGTTACATATGCCACCAAAAAAATTCAAGTAATGGAGACATCTTCACACAAACGAAGGTCAGAGTCGCCACCAGAAATTGAGCAGCCGGCCAAAAGAAGGTCTGTTGAACAGGATGGGAACAGAAGCCATCCCTCGCCACCACAAATTGTGAGTAGAGTTTCTTCATTTCAGTTTTTCAATGCAATTGTAAATTATTTCAGTTCAATTTCATATTTTTAAATGGTTGATATTTTTTTAAAGATTCAAAAATGTTATAGCGTTTATTGGAATGTAATAAATCTTAAATAGTACCGATTGGGAGCGAAGTTAAGCTTGATATTTAAAAAGTATAAAAATTGTTCTATATTTACAACTAGCCGCTTTTGCCAACCAGCTGATTCGCCGAGAGTAATGCGTTCTAAACTTTTCAATTAAATACTTATGTGCCTTGTTCTCTGAATAATTTCTCTGCCAGATATACTTAAACTTCGATAATCATGTAACTAATATTATTATTATAGTTACGTGATTTATTAAGATTATTTGTTCATTGCACTATATACTTCTTTGACTCACTATAAATTGTCATGAAATGATGTGGAAAATATCACATTTTATATTTGTAACATAACATTACATTTTTTTAAACACGGGCTGAACATCACACTTTCCTCGGTTATTTTTTAGAAAACATAACATTTATTATTTAATTTCATCCAATCACGTGTTTTTCGCTTATTTTAAAATTTTGTTTTGTCTGAAATATATTGTTAGAAAATATGGTTAAAAAATTTCTTTTACAAATTCGTTAAAAAGGGAAATTTAAGTTATATGTTAAAACATTGATACCATTAGAAAGCTAATTTTTTAATCTTTAACTTGATGTAAAAATCAGCTTTGTGCAATAATATTTTCGGAAGTTATAGCAGAGAAACGTCGGAATTTTGCTTAATTTTTAATTAATTCAAATTCTAATTAAAAATTTGAAAAAAGGGCTCCTAGGTGCACATTCCCGACCTCCAAGGTATAAATGTACCAAACTTGGTAGCTTCAGGTCCAACGGTCTGGCCTGTAGAGTTCCAACACACACACACACATTGAGCTTTATTATAAGTATAGGTTAACTTGTCTGTGCAACTTGTAGATTTTAAATCTTTGTGCTAAAATTTAGCAATCCAGCTCTTGCCGTTTTGTAGTTATTATTTGTTCTGTTTGGTTGTCTAAATATAAGACGCCAACTAGCATTTATATTTCGATAAGCAACTATAAACACTGCGTCAAGGTCATAAACGAAATGTCCTTAAATTAGCTCACCTTTTGAATTATTTTTTTCAAGGCATAATGGTAAAAGCCTTTTTCGGACGAAAACGTGGTTATTCATCAAGCTCTAAAGTTGAAAGGTTTCGAGGATTGCAATACTTTGTCTATATTTCGCAAATCAGAAAGTTAGCAAGAAAAGGTAAACAAGAATAAGTATATTCATTGACTCGGGCAAATGCGCTCGAAAAAATAAAAACGCAGTAAAAAAGGAGTTTTTGCTTTTTATCTCTTTTGATCACAAGATAGTTTCAAAATTGCTCTATCCCTCTACGCATTCTTTCACAAGTTCAGATAATTTTGGAGTGACCGCAAAATTTCGTCTATCTAAAAAAGCAATTATAAACTTTAAAAAAGATTATGAAAACTACAAATATGATGCACTTTTATCTGTGCAGTAAATTAGAAAATGGCTTCAATGCCCTAAAACTAAAATAAAGAAAAGAATTTCAGAGGAAGAAAACGAGAATATAGTTTATCAGCAAAATTCTGCTTTCATTGGGATTAAGGAAACCGAAGATAGCTTGAATTAAAAACTATGCAATTTTTTCAAAGAATTATGCAAAAAAAAATTTTTTTTGATTAATTATATAATTAAAAGTTTTATTTTCAAAAGAATCCTTCTTTAATAAAAATTTATTCTTTCATCTTGTAAATGACATTCCGAAGAAGCTATAAAGTATAATTTTTATATTGTTAATCGGTCATATACGCTATATTCAGTAAAATATGGCAATCCGTTGAAAAAAAAGACAATTTTTCCCCTGCAAACATAACGTGATCATGCAGGCAGAGTGGGTCATGTACGGGGGGGTTACTGTTAGGGGGGGATGCAGCTGTGTTAAGTTCCGAGGCTCAGCGATTGAAGGGTCTCCAATATGAACGAGAATTGATATAATGTTCTGAACGGTAACAGTGAGATGGAAAGAAGGGAGAAAAAAATTTAACTGGAACAATACATGGTTTTTGAAATATGCGAAATTTATAGATTTATTACAGCTTAGTGTAAGTGCAACATATTCTTTGGATGTAACATAAAGTACGTTCATTTACCTTCCTATATTTTATTTATAAATTTGGTAATTCATACTATAAAAAAGCAGAATCACTCCAAGATAATGTTTCTATGTCAATAGTATTAAGGGTAAGTTGCACAAATGTGCTAATCTGGCACCAATACAGCATGCCATTAATTCTAATCTAGAGATAGTTACTGTTTAAAGGGGAGCTACCCTTGATTTAGCTCTCACAAGAGAAATCTTAGCTCATTCCGAAGTTTCTATTTTTAAGAATATACATGTAGCATGTGCTTCTTTGCAAGCATCGACAAACACAAGCATCTGAGTTGCATCATTGAGGATGAATGAAATGATAAATGATGAATCAAAATGATGATGAATCTCTGTATCAATTAAACATGAATTTCTTTTAGCCAATTTTCATAAGAGTTAATAATATCATCTGGCAAAATAGAATTCAAATTGAGAATCGAAGTTTGTTACAACAAAATTTTGGAGGAAAAGTTACCGAACTTAGTAGACAAATCGGATCAAACATTTTCTGAGCACCACTCAATAGATGTCTTTTTGTAGATGCTTTCTGCCCTTCCATAAAATTGTCTAGGTTTAAATTACATTTTTAAACTATCTTCATCCAGATCTCACAAAATGTCTAAAAGTTTAGTAGCCCCACTACTTTTAGAAATATAATTATTCTCTAGGTTTCTTTCCCAGTTCGTCAAATCAGAGCAACCACACTATAAAACTTCTTTAGCCCTTCCAATAAATTTGTCCTGTTGTTTTATGTAACTAGCCCCTGTAGCATAATTGTTTACATCAAATGAAATTTTCAATTTATAAAAAAATTTCAAAATACTCTATGGGGGCATTTTCTAGCAAATATGACAAAACTGCAGCTAATAGAAAAGGACTTGATGATACCCCAGAAACTACAATACCATGTTGGTAAATAATTTCTTCGTCTTTTCTAAGATGAAAGAATCTCAAAAAAACCTCGATGATCGGGAGCAATCCCTAATCCTAAGGGAAGCCTTTCGAAAGGCTGCCGAAATTCCAATAGGGTAACTTCTAAACCAATAGGTTCTTCTAAAATTCCAATCTATAATATCCTGTATTTACTCAATGAAATTCGGACCTGTATTAAAATAATTGATTCAAAATTTTCCCGCTTTCTCGAGCGGATGCGTCAAAAACTGGTCGATTTTTTTGTTATTACTATCATTTTAATCACTATTGATGTGTCAAAAAAATTTGTTTTACTTCCAACATTTTCCATTAATCTTAAGTATTCGATATATTTCTTGGTAATAATCGAGAATCACCCATTTGTTTAGTGAAGTGGGTCGGCAACCTGCTGCTCTTTTGATATAAAGTTGCTTTGAATTAATAATTTATTATCCAAATCCTTAAAGAAAAAAAATTAAATACCTATTCTTTTAATAGCTTCTATTAACATAATCGTTAATTACAAATCACTACGCTTAATATGATAAATTTGAACTATTGTTTTGTTCCTAGAGATGAGATTCCGTGACCATTCAGTCAATTGCATTTCATTTCAGTCTCGCCCAATCAGCCACCGTTTGCGAGTTGAGTTATTCTATGCATGAATAGTCTTCCAAAATTTTACAGTGAGGTGAAGGAGTTGGCATGTGGAGTGCTGACTTTCTTCGGGTCCCCTTGTTCGCGTGAGCAAGAGGTCACTTGAATGAACATAATTAAAAGTAAATTTTGAAGTCGACTAACTAATATAAATTTAGCGTCGCGCTTGAAACTTAATATGACAAACTCTAAACCAGATTTAATGTAACTTTCAAATCAATGGCAACATGCAAGCCAATGCTCCCATTCATGTAGCTATCTATATTAGTGGGGTTTTTTTTATGAACAAATATTATTCAGTAATTAAAGTATTAATTTTTAATCCAAAATATATGAGCAAATACTCTAATATTAATTTGAAAATTGTTAAAAACCGTTTAAAAACTGGAAATTTTTTGTAAATTATTGCTTTGGGCTCTTTAATAGGTTGGCGACCCCTGATTTAGTGCGTTCCACATTTGCTTATGGCTCTTTAAGGTCAGCTTTTTATTCGAAAACAGTTCACTCTTGTTTTCTCTTAAGGGTAAACTAACTTTGCATTTGCTATTCGATTAAATGTTCTTAGTTTTATTAAAACGCTAAGGCTTTCAAATGCTTTTTACTTTTATTTATTTTCATTCATTCGAATAGCTTCAAGATTCAGTAATTCGTTTATAAAAGCATTTTTAACATACAAAGAAATAGCATTTAAGGTCGTATCACAGTTTACATTACCCCATTCATATAAATTCTTTCATCCTGTTACAACATTTTAATAACCGCGCATTTAAAGACAAGCCGGAGTCTATTTGGACTGATTCATTCATAAACTATTTTCTGATTACATCTGCATCCAATAACATGTTGATTAAGCAAACGCTATTCCTCAAGTCAGCTAAAAGAATCCCCTTTTGCTTTAGTTGGTTTATGAGGTTATGAAAAGTTAATTTTGGCCGAAAATGAATCGTCGAGTGATGACTTTTAATTCGCACACATCATGAAATCAAGTTTTTGATTTCTTAATAACATATGTTACTTTTATTTTCTTATTTGATTTCTATACATAAGTTTTTACTGCTTGTTTAGATACATAAGAATACTGAGATCAGCTATGAATCAAAGATCTAAGCGTAATTGATTTATCCCCCACTTTTATTTTCGCAAATAAACTCATTAAATACGCAATATCTGCATTACAGTTATTAGACATTTGATTAGTTCCTAATAAGGTAGGTTTTCTCTTAAAGCTAGTTTCTTTAGGATTAGCACACATTAAATGATTTTTTTACAGTATATGCATTGATTCTTAACTTTACAAAATTTAGAAAAATCACCAATAGTGTAAAAGGCAAAACACGATTTTTTTTTTTTTTGCTTAACAAACTGCTCTTTCCTTCTAAAGGCACAGTTCTAGTTTCAAAACTGTCCTTGGAGTGTTTTTTAACGCTAAAAACACAAAGTAAATTTCGCTTACTAGGGTATTTTTATCAAGCAGTACCATAGTCCGGAACAGATTTTGGACACGTATCCTTTTTTCTCTGTGAAACAAAAGCAGAAGTAGATAGGTCAAGTTCCCCTCCCCTTCTTTGTTGAGGAAATCAAGCAATTGTACTAGGTATAGTGATAATGTCTTTCCCATGCGATGAGAATTTCTTCGGACAGGCAGGATTCCACTAGTTGGCTCAGAAAATCTCCATATTTCTACTGAGTTCGACCTAAATTCCTCCTCCCTTTGATCTACTTTCAGTTGTCGTCATAAGTTTGTGGCGGTAATAGATCTCTGATGGTCAGATATTTGTATTTTAGCGACCGCTCATTTAAGTTTTTGTTATGTCTGATTCCGTATGATTTTACAAATAAATCTGTGATGTCTTAGACTGGCGACAGTTGCTAAATACACTTACAAAAGAAAATGTTGAGAAAAAAAAGCACTCGCGTCTCCATAAAATGAGCTAAAATCAAAGGTGCTAAAGAAAAAAGCCGAACAAGGTATTGAAGATGTGGAAGATGCGGCGTCAGTGAAAAAAGATGCAAACCCTGCCAAAAAAAAGCGGACTAGAATCACGAGGTTCAGTTGTGAGAGTTGCCAAAAATTTATATGTTTGGAGCACACTAAACACATTTGCTCAAATTGCAACGCTACCATGAAATAACAATGAGACTATTTTCTTCTTTTTTATATCTAACTTTCAATTTCTTTCCTTTTTATATATAAATTCTGTATTATTTTTTGATTTTCTATATTTTATATGCAAATTTTTCTGTGAAAATATCGGCAATTTCATTTATATTATTTTTAAATCGATTCATTTAACCTGTGGTCATTTTATATTGTTATTGCAATCTATTTTACATTGTGTTTGCTTCTTCTTAAAGAAAAAAAAAGTTTAAAGTAATTGTAGTTATAAATCCTAAGCTATTTACAATATAATTTTAGCCGTTACGCTTTTAAAATTTACATATATAGCGTATGTGGGAAATACATGCGACCTTTCATGTTGGTATGACGGTGGCGCTCGCTGGAAGGTTAAATATTATTCTAAAACGATTATGTGATACTCTTTGTAAACTCAAAATAGATTCGGTTAAAGCAGCGCATATACAGTTCGAAAAAACTTGTGATGGATTTTTTAATACAAATGTTAATAATACGGAGGTATCTAAAGCTAAAAGTCTAATTTATTCAACACAAGAAATGCCATTTATTTTATGTTTAAAAGTATGGCTTACGATATTTTCCAAAATAGAGAAGTTATTTCAAGTGCTGACAATTGTCCTCTACTGGGCTTTTAATTTAGCCACTAAAATTAAAACTAACATCCAAGATTTAAGAAACAAAATTTATCACATTTTTAAACTAAACAAAAACGGCAGCATGTCATTCGAATCTTTTAGTATATTTCTCTGAAAAACGAAATTGCAAAAGTGAAAAATTATATTTCAAATCAGCAAAAAATGAAACAATATAAATCAAGGGTGAGGAATTTAGATGTTATTTTTTAACTCCATAAATATTACTGTACAGAAGAAAAATTACAAAAATGTCCCAAAAACTTAGGTTTCCATTTACATTGTTATCATTACTAATCCAAATAATTATTTTGCTACTGAATTTGCTTTTGAATGTAAGATTTAAATGATGCTTAACACGTATTTAAAAATAAACTAATTAATAATTATAATGTTTTATTTCCAAATATTTTAACTTTGTTGAAACTTTTTTAGATTGCCAATTACTATAATGAATGCTGAGCACTTTTTTAAAAAATGAAAATTAATAAACATTTGCCTTCAATCAAGCATGTGTGCATAACGCTTAATTACGTTGCCACACTAAACATCTAAATAGAACTTTAAAAAATATATATAATTTTCGTCAATAATGGCAAAAACAAAATCGTAAATTACATAAACTTGCAATAGCAATATGTGTTCGCATTTGTAAATTTCTTTTTACAAAAAAAAAGTTACAGCTCCAAATAGTTTCTTGCATAGAGAAAGCTGGCTTTGCATGCAGGTCAGACAGGTATTTTCATACTGGGTGAAATAAATTACTCGGAAAAAAGATTAGAATTGGTTTTAAATAATTAAAAATTCTATATTACAAATTATGCATTCGTAAAAAAGATACATTTTCGAATTTTAAGATCCAAAGACGTTTTCTTCATCGCGATATTTTTGAAAGCTACATAAAACGACAAGGTTAGTTTTTATTAAAATTTAGAAAACCTCTTCGAGTTTCACATTACCAACCTTCAAAATATACAAAGTAGTATGGACCAACGGCATAGCTGGTTGATATAAATCAAGTAAGCCAAAATTACACAGTGCCAGCACTGGCACAAATGCATATTCTTTTGCATTACAGATAAAGGTGGATAAGAAATCTATAGTTATAATATGTATGCCTATATCACTAGCCTCTTTTGGCGACCAGTCGATTCGCTAGTATTAATGCTCGCTAAAATGTTCAAATAATACTCTATGTAACTCATCTAGTTCTGTGATATATTTTCAGCTTCAGATTTTGAAAATTATATAATTCAGTCAATTATTTTCGCCACGAACAGTTCTGTTAATTGCACTACTTGTCTCTCTGTTCAATTTTCTGTCAATGCTCATAAAATTTCAGCTTTAAAATAGAGTGGAAATAATGCACTGCCGAATAATTTTCGTAATTTACATAATATCTTAAGGAATTATTGAACAAAAATTTCTGATCTATCATAAAATTCAGTTTTTAGATTTACTTTTAAAATATTTAAGGATGTAAATAAAAAATATTTTATTTGTCATTGTCCCACAACCTGAGATCTAAATTAATTTTGACTTGTATACTTTAAAAAATAAACGTTTCTAATTCCTGCGATTAAATCTGACCCATTTATGAAGATTTTATAATTTAGTTTTAGGACAATCAGAATTTTAATAATCACAGGCCAATCGATATCAAGAAATCCTGGCAAAAAATTAGCGTATTATGATTGAGACGGTAGATAAAGTAGTCTAAAATCACCACTTTTTATCGAAGAGTGATATTGAAATTTCATGAATTTAAGAGTCTTATTGATTGATTGGAACTCACAAGTCTAAATAAGAATATTTTGTTAGATATGATTCAAAAAGCAGAAGAGTTACGTGAAATTTTAATTTCTCATTCAATGGGAGTATTTATTCACTCGAGTTACATAAATGATTTAGTTCAATTAGGCCATTTTATTAACAGATATATGCCGCAAATTAGCCGATGGGCTCTTATTAAAGTGATTATCATATATATATATATATATATATATATAAAGTCATGTTTGCTTTAAATTGAATCGTTTTACAATATCTATATTATTAATTCGATAAAAGGCCATAGAAAAATTTCAGTTTTAGAATCTTTATTAATTTTATAAATGTGAAAGATTGGATGGATGTTTGTCCATCAATTATGCCTGAAAGGCTGAACAGAATTGGATGAAATTTAGCACAGAGAGAGATTCTAGTCTGGAATAGAATATAGGTTACTATTTACTCCGATTGATTGAGTTGTTAATTTTTTATTAATTGAAAGCTAACTTTCAAGCCAAAAGGCGAAATATAAGTCAATTTTTTAAATTTGAATTTATGTTAATGGCAGTGCGTTTATGACAGCTAAAATAAATTCTCCCTCGTGCAGATTAAATTTTATTTTTATTTTGAGTGAAAGTTATTGCTGAAAAATATAGTTTAAAAATATCTTTAAAAATTCGTTAAAACTGGAAACTTAATTTATAGGTAAATGCATTGGTTTCTGTAAAAAAGACAATCGTTTGAACCTTAACTTAAAGCAAAAATCAAAGTTGGGCTGTAATAATTTCGGAAGTTGAGGCGGAAATAAAGCGGAAAATGTTCTTCATTTTTAATTAAAAATCCAAAGAAAAATTGTAAAGACCACTCCTAGATGCGCTTTCCAGGCCTTCAAGACATGTGTATGGTAAACTGCGTAGCCGTAAGAAGGGTCTGGCCTATAGAGCGCTTAGAAGTCTTATATACTATACAGAATAATTCTCATTACTTATTAAGTCACAAAGAATTATTGAGTAAAAATTTCACGGTTTCATCGGAAAAAAAATCATTTAGCTTTTTTAAATAATGCAATATTTTATTTTTAAAAGGATCTAAACGTAATTGTTTTTCAGTTTATAAATATAATTTTAAAATTTCAAAAAATGAAGTTTAAATTTTTAACTGCATTTTGGTCTTAACGAATCCTATTCCTCGAAATATCCTTGACTCTCCAACTTAAAAAAATAAATAAATGTTTCTATTTGCCGCTTCCAAATCTGAACGATTTATTAAGTTATTATTGAATATTACAAAATTCGAACAATCAATATTTTCACAATTAAGGCCCGTCAGTCTTGAGAAACCTCTAAGAGAGGATTGGCCTTTTTGAGATGGTCGAAGGACTGTTCTACTTTCCTCATCGATCCTATTTTATATAATAGCATTGTTGAAATTTTCCTAAATCGGTCGTCTTCAGTGATTCATTTAGCTGATTAGAGTACAGATCTTTTTAATTAAAAATATTAGTGCTTTAAGAGTATTGTGCTAAATAAGACTCACAGTGCACAGGATGAATGGAAAATTTTAAAAATTCATATTTCATCAGCATTTATTGAATCAAATCATATAAAATATAACTATTTCATTTATATTATTTGTTAAAACATGTTCCGTTACTAGAAGTTAACAAATGATTCCGAGGTGCATATTTTTGACTTCCCAGTCATACATATATCAAATTTGTTGCGAGTAGATATCTAGCACGCATGAAACTATATTTGATTTAAACAAAACTGCTTAATTGAATTAGTAATCGAGGTATCGTACGAGAACGTAGAAAACGTTTTGAAAAGTAAATTGCTTTTACTTTGCAAAAAAATTGTCGTGTTTCATATTTTAGACACGTACTCAGAATTTCATTTTTATATATTTAATTTAAACTGCTGGTTGATTTATTTTTTAATTTGAGTTTTCTTTAATTTAATAGCAACCCGTTGATAAAAATTAATTTTTTCCCATTAACGTGCAACGTGCCCGTGCAATTTAAATTTTATTTCTAATTTGTGCGAAATAAATTAAAAAATAGGGTTACAATATTTTTAAAAAATTTATTAAAATAGAAATATAATTTGTTGGTTAAAACAAAAGTGTTATGGGAAAATTATTTTTTGAGTGCCAACTTGTAGAAAAATTAATTCGAGCTTTGATATTTTCGTAAGGTATAATCGAGAAATTCCCAAATTTCGCTTAATTGTTTAATTAAAATTCTAATAAAATATTTTAAAAAAGCTTTAAGAGATGTATACTTTGGAAGCCGAACATGTATATTTACCAAATTTGTCAGCTGTTGGTTAAACGGTCTGACCTGTAGAGAGCCAACATACATGCACACACACACATTGAACTTCATTGTAAATATAGGTTATGTATAATATTAATCAATGTGTGTTGTGTTAGCACTCAACAGGCCAGAACGTTCGACTTACAGCTACAGAATTTGGAATGCGCGAATGCATATAAATTACAAAAATTATTCTGCTGAGCACATAAAATTTCAATGCATGGCGACTATGCTTTCATTTTTTGTATTTAACAATAAAAAAAAGATACGGCTTGCTTCAGTAAAAAATGATTTCATATTAATTGAAATTTAACATTTCCACTTTATTTTAAAGTTGAAATTTTATGGACCGGGCAGAAAATTAAAGTGAGTCAAGTCGAACAATGTACAGAACTGCTAAAGTTAAATGAATAATATATAACTGAATAACATAATTTTCAAAATTAGGAGATGAAAAATATTACTAAACTTTATTATATCAAGTGTTATGTTAACATTTTAGCGGATAATAATACTAGCGCACCGTCTGATTGCCAAAGGTGGCTAGTAGTTAGTTTTAACATTATAATTTAAAAAAAAATAAAGGATTTTGAATAAGATTAACAGTAAACATTATTAAAATAAGCTGATATTTATATATTTTGAAACTATTAAGAAATGAATGGCAGTTGCTTATTTCTGCAACATTCTTTTAACTGTGAACATCTAACCTTAAAGGGAGTAAATTTATTGTTGATACTTTTTAAACTAAGCCTCGGCGTCAGGGATACATTTAGTTTAAAATATAATTAAATAGGGCTATTTTAGCATTTTGAAAAAGTTTAGCCGACACATGCAAACTCACTATGACTTAGAAAAATGTAGAAGCTTTCTAAAGACGTGGCAAAAAAAGATTCAAAGCGTATATATTTTGAAGGTATTTTTTTTATTGAGCAACTAACAGACTTAGATTTAGAAACGTTTTTTAGGAGAGATGTCATTTAATTTTTCTTAAATTCAAAGTATTAATTCATTAATCTTTTATTTGAATGAATTGGTGAGGACTCAAACAATTTGATGGATTCCTTACGAACAAATTATAAATAAGAAACTTTATTAGATTGGTGGTATTTTAAGTGGTTTCAATGACCTTAGCCAATTTTGGATCATCCTGTCTAAAAATGTTTTTAATAAACGTAAAAAATCAGTTGCATAGAACCCTTCATTCTTTCATATTTCATTCAATTGAATGTGTATAGTATTTCGTTGTCATGTGATAAAATATTATATTTATTGTAATTGATGTAATATTCTTTTTTTAGGTTGGTGAAAATTTATTAATTGATCTAGGTGAGATGCTTGCTGCCAGCCCTCCCGTAATTGCTGCCAGCCCACCAGTACGTGCTGCCAGCCCTCCTGTAATTGCTGCCAGCCCACCAGTTCGTGCTACCAGCCCTCCTGTAATTGCTGCCAGCCCACCAAGACGCCCTGCAAGAGCTCCCCATCGGAGAATTAGGCAATTTCCACTGTTACCAGTTGCTTCGTACGACGGACCGGTGAGTTTACTATTGTCAAGTTCTGTTGTTTACTTTCCACCATGTATAATCTCTTTTTAAAAATTTCGGCATGAAAGTTATTTAAAAAAAAACAAATGAAAGATCAAAAATGATAAAACTAAAAAAAACATTAAAAAATGTAAAGTTTTGATTGTTAACATTTTCAAAGATTTTAATGCCAAAATGTTAGGCATCTTATTGGCTTACCTTCTTTAGGTGTGTGCGAGCTTCCCAATGTACCCAGGGATATATACTCCCTTCAGGTTTACCCTAAACTCCATCTTCTGCTTTTCGCTTTCTTTCTTCCTTCTCTCGAGGTTAGGCTAGAGAGCTCTCCATGAGAAGGTGTCGCCAACCTGTTTGCTTCTTGCTTTTCATAGACAGCAAATACAAGCACGTGTTTGCCGTGCATGGCAACCCAATAGTCGGGTGGTGCACTGTGGTCCCCGGTGTGTCAATTGACTGGTACCTAGTCACCTGAGGGTCTAGTCTACTAAGGATCAAGTGAAGAAGTTACTCTTTGGATTGGGTGTCAAGGGAGGTCACTGTTTCCGAGCGGTAACTCCCAACGTATAAGTACCGATCAGCAATATGGTAAGACCGAGGCTATAAACATCTAGAACCGGTGTTTGCTATTCCTTGTTAGGCTCCGTGGTGGGTGGTGCCGTCGGGACAGAAACACTTCTGATAACACGAGGGGAAGTGAATTTGAATCGTAATTTGTTATTAATGAATCAAAGATGAGGAAAATTTTCATATAGTTTCACCATTTTTAGTGGAAAAAGCTATATCAAGCACTTTTGGAAAAGTTGCTTCGATTCCAAAATTGCGTTCTGGAATTGAAGTGAATTGTGGAATTCCCACATGCAAACTCAAAAATGGCTGAAATTGAAAGAGCTAGTTACTATTTAGCTACTATATCGAAGCTCAGTACATAGTTACTATAGAGCTATCTACTATATCGAACGCTTAATTCATCCAAAGGTGTTATAACCTGAAATTAATTTTTTTAATGTTTCATTGGAGGAAATATCTGAGAAACTAAATTCACATGCAAAACTAAAATCACTAACGCATCTCCATCGTATGATTCGACGTGAATTGACATGAAGCACCTAATTCTCATTTAATTCTCCTAGAGCACCAGAACCGATTAAAACAGGCTATATGAAATTACCTGTGGAGGCATTTATTCCCGATACCTTGAAATGCTTTAAGTGCCAGCGTTTTAGCCATTCAAAGGCTAATTGTCGTGGCACGCTTACATGTGCTCGTTGTGCGCAAGTTGGTCAAGAGAGCACTGACTGCACATTAAAAGAAAATGTACAAATTGCTAGCATAACTCTTTCTCACAAGCCTGTTTGAAATAGAAGCTTCAGAAAGAAATTGTAACCACGAAAATAAAAAATATATCATTTCAAGAAACCAGACGACTGGTGTTAGCTTAGACTCCAACAGAAAGTTGTAGTTATGACAGCGTTAATAAAGTCTCCCAGAAATTGTGTTCTACCAAAAAGCTGTTACTATTTTATCAACCGATTTCAATTCAGACTTAACTTCAAGCCCAAATAAAGCAAAACAGTCAAATTTTAAGAAAAAGAAACGTATATCAAAAGCGCAAAAGTCCTTGGCTTTGAAATTTTCAGAAAAGGGTATTTCCTTAAAAGATTTCAAATCGCGGAGATCCTTTGCTTTTAAGGCAAGAAAAGATGGTTTGGATACCAAGGACTTGCGTACTTGATTTGGGAATTCAACAAATTCTGAGCTGCTGAAAATCCATACGTCAGAGGATATTTAGGATTTCCAGATGATTTGCGAACAGGCAGCAGCACGATTCACTGGCGTTGAAACAGTCCTCCTCCCCCACTTTAATGGCCCCTTTTATTTCTTGGAATTGTCGTGGAATTTGGACAAAGATTGAAGACCCCAAAGCCCTCGTGAATTTCACACACCCGGTTTTTATAGCGCTTCAAGAAACATTCTTGAAGTCATTTGTTAACTTAAAAATACGTTGATATAATTGTGTATGAAAGGATAACGTTACTGGCTTATCTTCCAACAGAGTGTACATTTTGACCTCTAATGGTTATCCCAGTACCACTCTAAATCTATACGCTTCCTTGCAGACTGGCTGTGCAGGTGCACATCAAAACCTTGATGAGTCTTCTGCATTTATCTACCATCAAACGATGTCCTCTCTCCAAATAATCTTAATTTTCTTGGTAATCAAAATTCAGGTCCTTTCATACTGCTGGGTGACTTTGATGGCCACAGTACTTTGTGGGGTTCTGATAGTACAAATTCTCCTGGAAGACACTTAGAAAATTTAATTTTTGATAACTGTTTTCTGTCTGCTCACTAATAACGGGAAGACTTATTTCCATGAGCACACAGGTAGATTTCATCCTGTTGGTTTGCCTATTTGCACTCCAGCACTTTTTCCCTTTCCGAAAGTTACAGTAGCAAATGATCCATACATTAACAATCATTTTCCCTTCATCGTTTCCCATGATCATGAGAACAATATTACACAATATCCACAGAATTATATATTCCAAAGGTGCATTTACTGGAAAAGCAATTATTACTGAGGAAAGGGTTTCTTCTAGCATTACTAATGCAGTTCAAAATTTCATAAACTGTATCACTGGTGCTACGAATGCTACTATTCCTAAGCGCTTGCCAGTTCCACGAAAAATATCACAAACCTTGATAGAACGACGCTTGTCTTGAAGCTTACAGGGACGAAAAGAGATTATGGAGGACCTTTCGTAGATATTTTGCAACTGAAAACATCTTTGCATTAAAAATGTAAGAACAAATGCACGCCGTAATTGACGTCGCAGCCAAAGAGCTTCATGGATAAGATACGTTTCCTCCATCACGTCTACTACATAAAAGTGCTCAAATGTGGTGGAAAGTCCGGGCGGCCAATGGTTTATATAAGGATTTTACTTTTCCTGTATTAAGCGTTGGACAATATTATTTTTCCTCTTTGGACATTGCGAATATCATGGGTCAAACTTCCGCTGATATCTGAAATTCTACTTCTTATAATCCAGTTTTTCTCATGAGAAAGAGACTGGCAGAAAAGTTAAAGATAAAATTCAAATCTTGGAGTTGCTTTTCACACAACTGCAAATTCTGGCTTCATGAATTAAAGAATGTTCTTTCTCAAACACGTGACACCATCGCAGGTGTGAATGGAAAAACATACAGCATGTTCCGCCATTTGGATGACTCTTTTCTCGTTCATCTTCATTAACAAAATCTGGAGTGAGCATGTATTTCCAGAGCAGATTCTCCAGGCGATTGCGATTCCTATCCTCAGACCAGGGAAAGATTCTAGAGACCTTCTAAACTATAGAACAATGGTTTTGACTAGTTGCTTATGCCAAACATTCAAGTGTACAGTGAACTCACGTCTCATGTGTGAAATAGAGAAAAGTGGTTGTATTTCTCCTTTTCAAAGTGGATTTCGTCGAGGTCGATTCACATTTGATAATGCCATTCACTTTGAATCTCAATTACGCAATGCATTTGCCCGCCAAAACCATCTTGCTTCAATATTTTTTTGACATTAAAATGGCCTATGATCGTACATGGTGCTACTATATTTCTGTTCTTAAACTTTGATGTAGTGTTTAGGGGGTAACCTACCTCTTTTTATTTAAAATTTCTCACAAATACATTATTTCCGTGTTCGTATTAACCAAACGTTATATAGTACTTCTATCCAACAGGGCGGTGTGCCTCAGGGAAGTTTATTGAGCGACATCCTTTTAATCCTTC
>JAPMOQ010001822.1:0-29527 GCA_026543055.1 Argiope trifasciata | reverse complement strand
GGATATGGGATTGCTGTAAAGAAAGGTATGATTATATTTTCCATAATGAATGCAAGAAAAAAATGTGTGCAATAAATTACAAAATATGATAAATTATTTTATTAGTTAACTTACAGATTTTTGTATTCTGGATTAATTATAAATTGATGTTTCGATCTTTTTTTTCA
This sequence comes from Argiope trifasciata, assembly GCA_026543055.1. Classification (NCBI taxonomy): domain Eukaryota; kingdom Metazoa; phylum Arthropoda; class Arachnida; order Araneae; family Araneidae; genus Argiope; species Argiope trifasciata. The sequence continues at coordinate 29,360 of JAPMOQ010001822.1, read as the reverse complement.
AAAACATTCCCCCAATTCGCTAAGTCCAAGGTATGAGTAAGCGATTTTGATAAGGAATTTTGAAATTAAGATCTTAAAATAACCTTCATGTTTCTACAAAAATAAATTTTATGAAAAGAACTAACCACTTCAATAATCGAAATTCATGTGGCTCATAAATTCAGAAGTCTTGAATAATATTAATTTTGCATTTCGAAATATTTAGGAATGTCTAGCTTTTATTCCAAATCAATGCTATATTAACTTGCAAAATACCTTTTTAATCTAACAAATAATGTCGGGTTTTGTTTCCTAAAGATAGGTATGAGAAATTTATGTCCTTTTCATTATGAAATCGTGCGATCATCTAATTTTTTCTCATTACTGATCTTTTTCCAGTGGGATTATGCAAAGAATTTTATCTACAATTATTTGATTCTGCAGAGAATGTTGATGCCTGAAATTGAGTAGTTGCAATTTTTACATGAAATTTAAATACTTCATGATTTCTGCAGTCTGAGTAGCTCATTGTATGGATTATGTGAGACCTGCATCATTATTAGTGGATGTTATGGATATTTTCTATTGCATTTCTGAAAATTATTCCAAAAAACGTATCCCTTATATTATATAACTTCTTACAATCATTTTTCTAGTTCGTTATTGTAGAGCATAGCAAATGCTTTAAATTTGAGTCACAGCCATGCATCGTTCCGGTGATTTGTTCTGTCTAGATGTGTTTTGTTACTTTATAAAGTTTATAATAAGAAACATGAATTCATATAGCATTTGTATTAAAAGACTAAGCTAATTTGCTTTTCAATATAAAATTTAATTTAATTTTCTCAGTCTGCCATAGCATATTCCTCCCTCAGATAAAGCAGTATCAAAAATCAGATATGTTGATAGAAATGAAACTCAGATCCATCAACTAAAGGAACTTTCTAGCTGATAGGCATTGCTTAAAAGTATTACACTCAAACTTTGTTTTTAAGCCTATTGTTTTAAATTCCAATAGTTAAAAATCCCATCCTTCTTTATTCTGTTGTCTGCGATCAAAATATATGATCTAAGTAGCATTTGAATGTGAAATAAAATTCCACCAAAATTTTGAAATTTGAGAACACAAATTTTAAAACTCTAAATTTGAATTTTTCTCATTTATTAAAATTTTTTTACTGATAATTACAAGTGCAAATTATGTTTGATATCTTACATTTTCATAACAAAAAAAAAGTTCGGATCAGTATCAGTATTTCGGATCACTTTTTTTTTATTTTTACTCTGATATGTTAACGTTTTTGTAATTATATGATGATAAATTTCAGAACTCTATCCGGATGAATAATTTTTTCCCTCACTACAATATACAGATGCACTACTAAGCCGAATAAATTATATTTCAGGAAGGCAGAATCTGAGGGCTTGGTTGTCGGGAGGCATCTTGAAACTTCAAGAGCAGGGGCAACTGCATACTTTCAAAGAACGGTGGTGGAAGCAGAAAAAGGGAGGTGGTAGTTGTTCCCAGTCACCGAAGGCATCAGGATCAGTAAACGAGTTAGGACTTGGGAATGTCGGTGGCGTCTTTGTAGTCATGTTGTTAGGAATCTTACTCTCTGCTGTCATGGGAGTCATCGAATTCTTCTGGTTTCAACGGAAACTAGAAAAAGAAAGAGAGGTAAGTGATAAAAAGTTTCTTAATAATATGAAATCTTATAGATTGGAATTTCTGAAAAATGTATAGATGCATGATTAACCCTAAGGTGAATTTCTTTAATAATTAACGCTGCAAGACCTAATTTCAGGAGTGTGTCGATTAGATTAAACAAGCAACAAGGCGAAAATACCTTTTTTAAAAGTGACTACAATTAAATATGTCCGTATAAATTTTAAATATTCAAGAAAATGCATACATCCGCCGGTTTCCTTACGGCTTCAAAACCCAATTCAAAGACTTATTGTTGATCATTATTGACAAATATTTGCTCCTTTTTCCCATTCCCTTACAATACAGATTCTGCTTTTTTTTCTTTTCTTTTTTTTGGTAAAATATGATATAATTAAACCTCTAAAACTTGAATATCATAACAGGCATTTTAAATGTGCATATAATTCTAAGTAACATACTTTGACAATCAATCGATTCGTTGAATTTAATGATTATAAAAAATTATCAAATATTTTGTGTCACTATGCATTTGTTACCGGTACAAATGCATTAACTGGTTTCCTCGGAAAAATATTTTTAAACTTGAAATTTTGATGGACATATAATTTATTTTATTTAAAAATATTTAAATCGTACTTTGCATTTTTATAATTTTTTGCCAAAATCTTTAGGCATTCAATTATATCAGAAGAGTAGAATATTTAAAAATTAACCAGTTTATTTTTTCACCAATATTTGAATTTTAAACAAAGCCAAAATTTCAAGTACAATAAATTTTTAAAACATTTTTAAGCACACTTCATACCTGAAGCTACTCAACAGGGAAAATTAACATAATCATATTTTAATCATCAGCAATTTAAAAAAAACCGAGGAAATATGATTAGTAACCAGGAAAAAAATTGAATTTCACTTTAACAATGTAATATATTGTTGTAAAATACTTAAAAGAAATTGATTAATAATGAAAAAAGACATATGGCATAAAAGGAATATGGCATAAATGGCATTACTAAAAATATTTTGAATTTCAACGTGACATAAAAATCCTTTTTGGTTAAAATATTTCCTCATAAACAATTTTCAAAATTGACCTTAATTTTTAATTGATTGAAATTTCAAAAATATCTTTTCAAGTTGCACATTCACTACTTCTGAATAATTTTTATTCTAAGTTTAGTAGCTCTCAGGAAAAGGACTTGGCCTGCAAAACGCCTATACACATTTTATTCAATCGTATTTCAAGTAGATATTGGCAATTTTTCAAGAATACTTTATACAAGATAAATATTCTATTTAATGGAAGAATTTAAATGTGATTTATCAATGCTCAGGTTTTTAATCTAAAAGAATTATTTTTTTCAGATGTCGTTATTCAAGCTATTAATGAGAGAAATCAAATATGCTGTGACCTGTGGCAGCTCTTCAAAACCGGCACCGAAACTGAAATCTAAAAAAAGTGCAGATGAATTGACGAAAGGATATAATTCACTTTATTGATTTCTCGTTAAATACTTATTATACATAATAAACTTTTTTAAATGTTATTTTTTATCTACCCCTGTTTTTGGGACGCTCAATCAGGGTTCTGTTCTTGTGGAAATAAAATTTTACAAAACTGTGTTTCTTGGCTTTATTCCTACGCTTTATTTTACAATTAAATACCAGAAGAATTCATTCATATAATAAAAATATTAACTGTGAATTAAATGTTTAGAGATCTTTCATTGTTACTTTTTAATGTTTTTAATTTTTATCAATGTCAAATGAAAAATTCCATATATTTTCTGAGAAGAATATTAACTGTTGAATTTTTTCCCGTTTTTAATTATTGAAACTTTTGAAACTTCTAGAAAATACATCAGTGGGAAAAAATGCCAACACTAAGAAAAGTTTGTGTTAGATAAACAAAATTTGTTAGGAGTGTTTATACATTAGGATGATATCAATTCAAATTTCATGCTTCGCGTTTAAGTGTGGTGCTAGTAGCGCCACTCAGGACTTTCAAATCAGGTTTGCTTTAAATGCGTGCTGTAAAGTTCGTGAGCTTTATTTATCTTAGAAATTTGACATATTGAGTTGATGTTAACCAATAATGCTTTTAAGAAGACGAAGAAGCCATTATGAACTACTTACCGAGTTTGAACGAGGTCGTGTAATAGGACTACGAGAAGATGATTTTCTTTCACCGATATTGCGGAAAGACTTGGCTGGAATGTATCCATTGAGCATGATTATTGGGAACAATGGTCAAGATATGGTATTGCCTCATGGCGACTGGATTCCAGGCGGTCACGTGGCACTGTTGAGAGGGAAAATAGTCATATTCGGCTTATGGTTGTGGCGTAACATACTGTGCCTACGACTGACATTCGAGCTTCAGTTGGTACCACAGTGACACAACGAACTGTTAGAAATCGATTACATCAAGGACAGCTAGCTCTAAGCCAGGTGTAATGTAGAGTGTATTCTCCTGACTCCAAGGTATTGTCGTTCCTGACACCTATGATGTCAATCCAGAGCTCATTAGAGGACGGAGCGGAGATCTATTGTGTTTACTGATGAAAGCAGGTTCTGCCTTGGTGCTCGTGACGGAAGTGTGTTTGTCAGAATTAGGCCAGGGGAACGCCTGCAACCAAACTGTATGCGGCATATACACACTGGACCTACACCTGGAGTCATGGTCTGGGGAGCAATTTCCTATAGAGTAGCAGGAGCATTTTCATTTTATCCCTAACACACTGACACCAAATCTATACATCCGTCTGGTAATTCAACCTGTAGTGCTGTCATTCATGAACAGCATTCATAAGGAAGTTTCCCAGCATGAAAACTCTCGCCCTCATACAGCTGCTGTAACGCAACATGCCCCACATAGTGTCTACATGTTATCTTTACCTGCGAGATCACCATATCTGTCACCAATTGAGCACATATGGGATATGATTGGATGGCAACTCCATCATCATCCACAGCCAGCACTGTCCATCCCAGTATTTACAGAGCAAGTACAACAAGCATGGATCTCCGAACCACAAAGTGATATTTGGTACCTGCATGCACGTTTGCAGGCTTACCTTCGAAATTCTAGAGGTTACACCAGCTATTTATATAACAGCATTTCACATTTGAAATACGTTTTCTTGAGCTAAAATTAACCTGTAATCTTGAAAATTTAATCAATTAAACATGTTATCAAGACAAATGCATTGTCCAAATTTCATTACTCTACAATAATTTTTTCTTGTTGTTGCCAGAATATCAACTTCACATCTACATATTTTGTGCAAGTTTCCTATTCAGCCTTAATAAATTCAAAAAATATGAAATGAACAAAATTTTATGTTGGGAATTATCTCCGAGCAGCAGCTTTTAATTTTCAAACATGAGGAAAATTAACGCATTTAATAATCTTATAATTGGAAGAATAAATTCACATGCAATTTTCCTTTAAATAAAATATTTTTTTTCCGTTGAGCATTTAAAACTGTTATTTGAAAAAAAAAAAAAAGAAATATTATAAGTGAGCACATTTATATAATTGGGCATTAACTCACAAAGGCCACCTTCCCCTATTTTCCAAATATTTCTATTTAAGTAACTAACTAAAAACTTAGAAACTCCGAAGGAGACACGAGGGCTGAATTCATTGTTTCCGAACTTGGCTAACAATACTTTAAATGTTATGCTAACCCTGTATGGTGAGAAAAAGCGCTCCATCCGAAGAATGTCTTTCTAGTAAAGAAATATTTTGCAGCTCAATGTGATGTGATCATTGACTCTGTTACACTCATAGCCAAAATGAACCATTACGTAAATTTAAACAGTTCAAGAATCCTAATGTAATTATCCATTAACTGATTAATCCAGTTGCAAAGATTTTTCTTCGAATCTTAATTAGACTGAAATAGTATCAATGACTGGGATGTTGCTTAGGGTTGTACTTGGATGTACTTGCTAATATGGAAGTTATTTACAACTGTTACTATCAGGTCAAAAATTATACACGGATGGACACCTTTTTGCACTCACTGAAATGAAATCAAAGCTCTACAGATGAATGAGACACATTAAAATCGTAAAAAAATAATACGAAACAATTCTTCTAGCTAGCATGAGGACTACTAACATTTGTTTTCGCCTTGATTTCAGTTTGATTACAAAAAAACATCGCTATTCCTAAAAAACAAAATTTGTATAGCCGAGTTTAATTGTAAAGTCTGCTTGCTTCACTACAGCTATATATTAGGTTGGTGCGTATGAAATGTCGGATTCTTAAGTGATTGTATAAAACTGCATATCTTTCTTCAAAAGCTGTTTATTCAATCAAAGTATGCTCCATTCGCTTCAATACACTTCTCCCAACGAGATTTTAAAGCGTAGATGCCTGTCTTAAAAAAATTTTGGTCTTTAGAATTAATAAACTCTGATATCGAGTTTTTTAGACTGTCTTCATTTTCATAGTGTTTGCCCCTTAAAAACAGCTCTAAATGCTTGAAAAAATGAAAATCGGTCGGCGAGAGATCCGGTGAATAGGGTGGATGCTGCAAAACTTCATATTCCAGTTCGTTCCAGCTTATTTCGCTCTGTCAGTGCGTGCGGTACCCACTTGTCCATCTTCTTAACCTTGCCAATCTCAGAAAGGTGTCTCAATATCGTTGTATGGTCAACTTTCATCCTGATAGCAAGTTCCCTCGTGGATACGGCTGGATCCGCTTCCACTAGAGCCTTCAGGTCATCATTCTTCACAGACGTTTTGGGTCTTCCGCGCGGCTCATTTTGCAGTGAAAAATCGCCGAAATTTTTCGAACCAACGCTACACTTTCCGATCGTTAACCGTGTTCTCCCAAAACGCTTGGTTTATGTTGCGTGCAGCTTTTGCAGCACTATTACCAAGTTTGTACTCATATAAGAAAATGACGCGAATGTCGGCAGAATTCATATCGGCAATAAACTCAAAAGAAATAACAAAAGGAAAGACCTTCGAGAAAACCTATTTTGCTGAAATGAGTCTCTGGCAATGGACAATACGACTATGAATGAGGTTATGCCAAAGACAAAAGTATAACGAAAACAGGGAGACAAACGTCAGCATGTAAAGAGAATCCGACATTTCATACGCACCAACCTAATACAATAAATTTGTAAGGCTTCAAATAGAATTATTGGAAGATATTGAAGAGGATCGATTAATTCATAATTTTGATAGTCTTGATCTGACTGCATGTAAAGATTTTGGATGCAATCATTTTCCATTTAATATCAAAAAAATAATCTTTATTCCATAACGAACAACATCACATCCTTGTCGCTGGTAGCTCTCTCCATGTTTTCCTCCGCGCTCTCTGCAAGTGGGGAATACTGACTTAAAAGGAGCTCATGACAATTTTATGATTGGCGATGAAACATGCATCATAATTTGGCACACTTTCTCCGAGAGAGTTAGTACGACTGCTACAACATCATCAGTTGGAATGTGAATGATATTTTTATTTTTCCTCTGTCAATCGATCCATTACTTCGTTCCAAACGATATTTAAGTTATTGCAAACCCAAATGAATCAATTTTATTTAATTTTTTAAAATATTGAATTAGATTTTTAGATTTAGTTTCTTGAATTTTTGGCAGTCGAGAACATATGTTTAGGGAGAAATATTATTACACTTTATGAAATTTAGTCATCATTTCAATGGGCATTATTTTTATCCGAAATATGTAGAAATACTCGGTGTAATTATTTTATTCGCGATACTTCAATTTCTTTAAAAGCAAGGAAATGAATTCGTATCTATACAACAATATCAAAAATGTTTTTTAAAATTAAAGTTAATTAATGAATATAACTTTAAAAAGTGTTGACAAAATGAAATGCTTTGGTCTCTTTGAGATATTTTTTTGTTTGTTGAAACTAAGAATAATTTTTAAATTCTTTAGTCTTCCTCTGTCGCCTCATTTGGTCAGATTCTGATTGCTTCAAATGTAACATTTATTTCTTTTAAAACGTCTTTTTCGAATTAAAATTATTTTTTGAAATTGTTATTTAGGGCATATAATTTGAAAGCTTGGAAATATATAAAATGATTTTCTTTCCTTTTGAGTATATGTCTGAAAGTTGGCAGATGTGAATATAAATGATCTTTTTTTGCTGCGATTATTAAATTTGATACAATGTTATGATTATTGTTTACTTTTTAGTTTCTTGAATTTTCAAAATTAGGAAGGCATTTTTAATATTTAGCATAGGCTTGATATAAGCTTGCATTTGGAACATTTTTCATTGCTGACTTTTTTGAATATCCCTTTGTTGGGTTCAAGTAGAAAAAAATCCAATTAATAATGATTTCGTTCAATAGGAACAATATTCTAATTTCTTCCTACTCAAATCAAATTCTGGTCTTACCGCTTATCTTAGAAGGGCTTCATTACTTGATCTTACATTATAGTCAGCATCTATTTCTTCATCAAATTCAATACTTATTTCAGATTAGAATTTCAAAAGAGAGAATAGTGTTATCATAATGAAATGATCAAATTTGGTGAAAATATACAGCAGGAGAAAGACGATTGATTAAAATTCTTTTTTATTTCCACACAAAAATTACCGCCGTAACGGAAAAACTTATGCCATAATTTAAAAAAAGTTGAAGTCGTTATTCCATTTAAAAAATTCCGGGATACATTTCAGTATCCCAGAGGTTTTTTAATGGAATAACCGTATTCAATACAGTATTCAACTATCTTTTCATACTAAAGCAGGTACAAAAATATTGGCAAAATTTCATTATTACAGTAAAGAATGAAGACGAAATTATTGAAACATAATGTGTAGTATAACCCAAAACTATTTTCTACTCAAGCGTAATCAGATATATAATCATTCAAATCAGAACTAAATTTCTCAAACCAACTTATTTTAACCATCAATATATTTCAAATCTAAAGTAACTTCTTTGCTGACTTTTTTATGGTACATAAACCAATTGCCTTCAGTTTTTCTTTCTTTCTTTTTTTTGTGTATCCCCCTTAACTTACTTATTCATCTTCAGGAAGTTACACAAACTATCTTCATGGAGAAAGGATGGTATCCAAAAACAAATCGGCTCAAGAATTTAAAAATCGCATTTCATCATCAATTCTCTTCTCCTGTTGCATGGTTGGTTCTTTAAATTGGTTGGTTAGGATTTAATGGCGCAAGAGTCAGATTTTTCTTAACTGCACCAATCAAATTAAATGTATTTCAAAATCTGTATAAATGTAATATCAATCATTAATGACATCACAAATCTTTAGAAAATTATAAGCTAGTTGAAATGAGAATGAGATAAAATAGAAAAAAATGGTTTAAAACATTAAAAAGTTCAAAATGAAAATGAAAAAAAAAATCTCAAAAAATAAAAGAGATATGAACATTATTGCAACCATTTTACCTTATGTTTCTTTAAATACCTCTCATGGGCAAGAGTATTTAAGGAGTGGTAAAATATTTTAAAATTAAGCATTCGAACTGGGCTTTCTTTAATTTTGAAGGGTTCGTTTATTAATAGATATGGGGTTTGTAAAGAACGATGGTTGTGGTTCTTGTTGTTCAACAGTTGAGGTGTCTTCAATGATTTCATTCGAATCATAATATATGATACGAAATATTTCTGGTATTTCAAACACTCAGCCGAAATCGGGCTGAGTTTAAAAAATCTTTGATGAAGAGGTAGACTGTTCTATTTCACCTAAGCATTTTTTTTCTGTTCTCACTTTTCTCTGTATTATATAAAAAAACTAAACCCTATGAAAAACATCTATAGATAATACAACTGGAAACGTAATAGAAAAATGCTTTATAACCGATCACTTGGAACGAAACTGCATTATGTCGGGTCACTTATACAGGCTTCCCACTGCCTTGGAAAGAAACTTTAAATATTTAATTTAAATTCTTTCTAAAACAAAACCAAAATGAAAATAATTTAAAGAACACTCTGACAATAGCTCTTAGAAAAATCAACACGTTTAATTGTATCCACTACAAAACATATGGACGCAGAGCAAAAGATCTTATAAATATCTGCAATAACAGTATACGTAGTTTAATTTTTTACTGACAAATTTTATTAAATCTAATTCAAAGCTTGAATAACTATTCAAACAATGGCTCTTAGAATTGCTCTTCTTAAATAGACTTCAAACGTTGTCTCATTAGAAATCGATGTCCAAGAAATTCTTTAGAATGAAATCAAAAGATTATCTTCACAAGTCACAAGCAGTGCTAAGTATATAATATGTACTGACCCTATATTTATGCTATATGTGATAAAAAGTCTAAATTTGGCATTAATTAAATTTCAAGTAATTAAAAAAGGCCAAACAGGAGTTACTAGCATACTTTAAGGACTCTCCTACACTATAATTCTTTCTGGTCTTCCCATTTATTGAAATGAAGTGTGAAAAATATTCCTTCCCGAATTCAATTTAAAAAAAAAAGCACAATTTACTTTTTGAAAATCTTAGGAAAGAATTCTCAGCACAGAATTCACCCCAAGATTACTTTATTATAGCCGCAGATGCATCCAAAGCACACTTTATAACTTCCATTGCAGGTGGATCACACTTGGATACACTTGCAATAGTTTGAATTTTGGATTTCGAATGCATCCAATCAGTTTTATCTTTGTAGTCGAAGCTTTAGCAGTATGTCTAGCCATTAATAAATTTACATGTTCAGAAAGAAAATTACTATTAGTTAGAGATAAGACTGAAAAAATCTGTTCTTCAAGCCTTGAAAAATGTATTAAAGAGTCTAGACTTTTTCTTAAAATAGCTAAAAAGAATTTAAAATTCTTAGAACAACTCTCAACCAAAAACATCGTATTAGTATGAACTCCAGGACATTCAAACATCAATTTGGAATGGGGGAAAAAAAGATTATCTTTTGAAAACGGATCGCTGAGTCACGGAATCGTATCCGTACCTTTGAGTGGGTTGCTGTTAAAAATATAATCTCTTATTATCAAGAAGCCTCCCTTCAAAATAAATGCCCAATGTATTAATCCTTTGCGCTCCGAATAGTAATTCGATGCTAAACTTTTTGCAGAATAAGATGACTTTTTTATTGCTACGAAAAATTAATATATATAAATTTTTTGACGTTGAATTTTCCAGAAAAATTTATCACATACTTTTACCACTATAAAGTACATTTATCAGTCAAAATTTAAGAAAATGATTAAATAAAACGACAAAATGATGCACCACTTTGTCACCTGAAAGGAGACATTGGAGTGATAAGGGTTAAAATAGCAAGTACCAAGAAGCCCTAGGAGATGTTCCCTCCATTTTTTCGTTACTTTGGGGTTTAAAAATAGGTAAGATGAAATTATAGCGCATCTAATTGCACGGATGATTATCCCAGCTCTTCTGAATAAATCTGGACACTCTAACAAACCCGGGAAATCACTCTACAGCTTTTACATGGATATGTAACATTTTGGGGATCACCAAAGATCCACATAATTCCTTCATTCATAATTCCACGAAGCAATACTATTAAAAATACTTAGCCTGCTGACTTTCAAAAAATTGGATACTACTTGATGAAAATGGATGCGAAAAATATAAAATTCGAAACAAATTTTATATAAGTAATATACTCTTAACATTATGTTTTAACAGCCAAATGAAATTGAATAGCATAATTACAAAGTTTCATACGTGTGGGTTGCTGAAAAACAATGCATTAACGTAATTTATTGACGAAATCCTTTTTATTATTTCTTGGCACAAAACAAGATAAATACAGAAATAACTAATTTCTTCATTCATGGGAAAACTTATACCGACTTGAATAAACTCAATTTATTCACAATGCTCTTTCATTTGACGTGATTAGAAATAGGAAAGATGCCATATCAATAATTTTTTTTCTATGTAGAAAGGTAAGCTGAAGAACATGGTACTGTATTTAAACCAGAGTATTTAACCCTACAATGCATGACTTTTTATTTTTTTACATACTCAGTATATATGTTTTCAATAGCTACATATAATTTCTATGTAGTTTTAATGTTTATGTATTTTTGTTCGTGAAATTAAAAAAAAATTAAAATGCGCCTTTAATAACATAATGTTTATGGTTACGTTATAAATTAAACAATATCCTAGTGATACAAATAACATCATAGCAATTCTGCGATTGAAACAAAAAATTACCTTTTTTTACGAATAAAAAAAGACATTTTGATCGTATATTTAATTGTAAAAATATTTATACAACAGCAGTCCTGATATTTTTCTAAGTTTCCAGTTTAATTCTAAGTCTAATATATCGATTATTTTTACAAATGTGTATGAAGAAGCATTTAAAAAGGATTTCCAAACAATTATTGTCATCTTTTGGAACAGTTATGTGGAATTTATAAATGGAAATAAAAACTTTTAGCCAAATGGCAACAGGTTGTACTGAAGGATTAAAGAACTAGTTTGAATTTGGCGATGAAAAAGAAATTGAAAGAAATAGAAAGATTACTATCTTAAATACTGAAAAATTGTTTTATTGTAAAGGGCCTACATTATAGTTTTGAATCTTAAACGAAATTTGCATTTTATTAAACCGTCTAATTTAAATCAACCCATTCAGTTAATGTCCGTTAAAGGGATGAATGAGTGAAAAACTTTAAAAATGGAAATTATTGTTGGAAAAATAATTAGCTACAACAAATTGCAGCATTGTTATCAGCAGTTTACTAGCTGCTTTATATTTTATTTATATTTAAACAATGCAATTCATGTTATCTAAAGAATGTCCTAATCGTTACTGTTAGGATTCTTTATAAGCGTGTTACCTCCGCCATCTTGAGAAATTGCAACATTAATACTTTGAGTTGTGATCAATGCAAAAAGAATGTCCTGATTTTGAAATGTGTTTATCACTTCAATCAAGGTGAGGGTAAAAGTGTAGAATAGTGTGGCCCTTGCTGCGCCAAGGATGCCAAGTCGCCAACAAAGATGGTGGGCAAAATAAACAAACTGTTCGGCGGAACAGTTACAGTTGCTATTTCCCGCCTTTTTATTTAGAATGTTTAACTAATTATAATTATTTGTTTAATACTACCCGGTGCCTTCTACAGATGCCAAAGGCACCGGGCAGTATATTTTAACTTTAAAAAAACATCCTAGGGCTTCGCTTTCATACGAAGCGGGAATGCAGTAGCTTCGCTAGCAAATTGAACAGATGGACGGTGTGGGTTAAGGAATAGTGCATAATAATATTACACGTAAGAATAAATGATGTTATAGGAACGAATATTATACAGAATTTTTAATATTCCATGTACTTACTTGCTTTATTTCATCTTTTCATAAACACTTAACATTTCATAACACTCAAAGCATTCTTTCCAAGCCTCATCAACTCATTAAAATAATATTCCAATCACAGTTCATCCATTCAGAGGTTCGAAATAGTGCCTACAATCCCAACTACCAAACATACATTCCTGTACGATTGCAGACATAATAATATTTCGAGGGAACCAAACGTTGGAGCACCAAAAGAATTATGAGAACTGCGAATAATTCCATGGCAGACTTCTTTTAATACGAAAACGCAGACGATTAGCGAATTCGCATAGTGATAATTAAAAATGTGAAAACGAAATTTTTTTTTGTAAATATTAACACTAAAAATGAAATAAGTGTTATTTTAATTAATATTAAGTTTATTCTAAACTCTCTTTGTATAATAAATTTTAAGTTAAAATAATAAGCAAAATGTAAATCATCTGAAATCGATATTTTAAATATTAAATTTATCATAAAACAGTTGTAGTTCCTGAACAACTCAACTATTGTAAAAAGTAGTAAACAAAACAGAATTAGGGTTACTGTAAGAAAGTTACGTTGGGTTGCCATATTGGCGTTAAACTCGGGGGCACACCGTGCTACACTTTAACCAAGGTGAGTAATAAATATTTTCTACATACTCTAAATCTTCTGGAAATTTGGTTGTTTTTATAGAAATCATTGTTTCCTTCATTGCAATAATAATATAAAAGATATTGAATACGAAATTTTTTTTAATCGCTTTATCTTCTTGCTGAGATTATCGTTTTTTTTTTTATCAAAATGAAATGGGGATGAAATGTATACTCTCTTTTCAGCGTTTTCCAGCTCTCTTTCCTTTCTTTCAACTTGATCTTCATGAATATATGATATAACTTCAACTTGATGTTGACTTGAATTGAATAAAACAGTGAGGAATATAGCGACAAGAGCTCCTATTAAATAGGATTTAACAATATGAATAAGTATAAGAAAGAAAAAACAAAAGATGAATTACAACTTTTTCTTCAATTTATAAAAGTTTATTTTTTATCGAGACTGAATACATCACAAGGAATTTATTATCATATTATTAAATTTACAACTGAATGTTTTTTTTTAATTTTGTAAGACTAGCGAAAAGTTAAGCATTTAAAAATATTTGGTATGATGACATAATTTACAATATTTGATTTTTTTCTCGCGCATTATATATTTGTAATCTAGATTTTCTGTAATAATGCATTAATTTCTCAGGCGATTAAAAAGAGATAGATAATAACAGTCCAAGAATGCTAAAAGATGAGACATTTTTAAGGTTCAAATGTTTAAAACATCTAATATTTATCGAAGCTCGACGTCTTTTACTATCTCCTAATTCGGAGCTTAGCATGGCAGAAGTTTGTAAGGTGCAAATTGAAAGACTAAGGAAAATATTCGCATCGGAAGAAGAATCGTCTTATACATTAAAAGATCATAACAACGAAACGTATAAATTGATTCAAACCGCAAATTTAGATCAAATCAATTTTTAATTCTATTTTTGATAATTTCATAAGTATCTATCCGATATTTTTGATGGTGGTTCAAAATAATTAGAAATTTGGTCTCATTAATTAAGGGGACAGCCGCATGAAAGGAAGCAAAAAACTTTAGAAGTCCATTTAAAAGAAAATACTTTTCAGTTTCTAACATCATGGACAAACCTGGCGAAATGGGTATCTCAAATGGTAATTAGCCCCTCACTTCTTTTTTATCTTCTTTGTTTTGGGGTATTTTCACTTTGTTTTGCTCATCTTTTAGTTTTTTTTCGATCATCGGTTTGTATGTTTCTGTCAGTCAACGGAAAGCATATGACATAAAATTTAAATCGACCTACTTTAAAAAATTTCGTATTCCATAAAGACATTTATTTTCAAGAAATTTTATTGACAGTCTGATTCATTATATTTTCCAAATAAAACAGTTTGGTAAAATCCTATTTTAGCCCACCTCTGGCGACTTTTTCAAAATCTCGCCAATTTTTCAAAATCTTGCCAAATTGAAAGTATTTGAATTAAAAGGTTAAGAAAAAAGAATTCTTACCTTTCGCCAAAAAATTCTTATTATTCGCCAAAGGTGGGCTAAAATAAGATCGACCCAACAGTTTTTCGAAAGGCATGCCTGTACACCTTGGTAGGTAAGTAGCAATAAATTCTAAAATCGGAAAATAAGACTATTGACTTGAACTATTTACCGGTGACAGATATTGAAATGATGACTGTTCAAAGATTTT
The DNA here is from genome assembly GCA_026543055.1 of Argiope trifasciata. Lineage (NCBI taxonomy): Eukaryota > Metazoa > Arthropoda > Arachnida > Araneae > Araneidae > Argiope > Argiope trifasciata. The sequence continues at coordinate 14,126 of JAPMOQ010001822.1, read as the reverse complement.
CCTTCATAATTATTTTTCTAAATTATATTAACATCTATTCACCAAAACGCTTTTTTGCTGAGGAATGGCTTGCCAAACTTTTTTCCTAATTATGTGGCCATTTTAATACTTGAAGATTTCTATATCAAATGTCCAGCACTTTGAATCGAACAAGACTTCTGCATCTGCCAATCTAATTTTAGATTGTATCACAAAAAACAAATGGTATTATTAAATACTAAAACTCCAACCCACTTTAATGCAACATCTATTAATCGATCTTAGAATATCATTTCCCCCCATGATTACCTTTCAAGTTTATTAAGATCCCTTTTATAGGGATGATTTTCCCATCAATGTGGATACCAAAGATACAGATGAACAACTAGTCTGTAGAAAATCGATTCGTTGGGCGAATTTTGTCAAAACATTTCACTATTCTTTATATTCCCAAATTTTCTATTACTACTCTAATTTCAGCAAGTTTTGTTCTGATTTGAGTAGGAATAATTCTTCTGTACAATCCTGTAAAACAAGAGTCAATTCCTTGGTGGAATATTAAAAGTAAAATGTTTTTAGGTCGAAAAAGGTTTTTTTTTTTTTTTTTTGCATCTTCATTTGAGTAAATGTTTCAAAAGATAACTGTATTAAATACAATAAGGGTAATAAAAACTACGAAGATTAATTTAAAAACCTGCAAAATAATTATTGGGATAAAATCTGCGGGCATGCAAGCGATATAAACAAAATCTACAAAATAATTAAACATCTCCTATAGATCACTGTATCCAGATGATTCTCATGGTGTTCTAGATTTCATAATAACCTTGGTACAGATCCAGCCATCCAGGCAAATCTTTTTGCAGACTTTTATCCAATAACGGATATCGATCAGTTTTTTTTTTTTTTTTTTTTTTCAACCGAGAAAAACGGAAGTTATAATGTTGTCTCAACTTTCAAAAAATTGTTAATTCAATATCTAGAACAAGTGTCGATTTCTCTGAACCAGATGGTATCAGCGCAACACTTCTGAAATCTAAGCATTGAGGTTTTATTGAAAACTTTTTTTCAGACTTTAATGGCATGTGGTTAAATCAAAATATTGTTGCTAATTTGAAAATTGCCGAAATTATTCCCATTCCAAAACCCAATTAATCAAGCAAAAAACCTCCTCCCTTTCAATTTCACTACCATCAAAGACGTGCAAAATATTTGAAAACATAGACCTCAGTCGAATCATCAAATTTTCTCATTGAAGATTTCACTCCAATCATGTTGGGTTGCAAAAATATACAATATGTTATTCATCATAATATCATTAACGCGATGGTAGAAAATTTATTCTAATGGTTAAACTTATTAATATTGCAGCAGAGTGCGATTCAGTCAAGAGATGATCTTATACAACGCATCTTATTATTCACGTGGTTTCTGAGGTAGCTTGTTAGATGACTTTATAATCAGGCCTATGAGGCAGTGAGTCTTTCCCGTAATCTGGATGTTCCGGGTTGGAGTCCTGGTTCGGAATGTTTGTTCTCAACTTTGTATTCTATCTGTGAGATGTGTGAAAGAGTTCCCACCTCCTCCCACGTAAAAAGTGTTATGCAAGCGAATGTGTGAGTGCTATCTCCATATGAGCTAAGTTAGACTTCTGTTCAAGGGTCTTTACCCTCAGAAGCTACAGCACTACTCCTTCAACGATCTCTTGGACTTGGTTTGAAATGATGTTCAAACCAAGGGGATAAGCAGCAAAAACAACAAACAACATGCATGATATTTTTGAAATAATACCATCTGGTTTTTCCCTATTATGTGAAAGCAGTTATATTTTCATTTATGTTTCAATCGCAATATGGATAAGAATAATTGATAAAATCTAGAAATTTTTACTTAAAATTGAATGTTGGTGTAAGATATGGCATATTTCAACTAAACCAGAAAAATGTCTTGTTTTCAATTTTTCAAACAAATAGCCGTTTTCATATTGGCGATGAGTTAATGGAATGAAAAGGTTAATGCGGATAATATAAATATATTAGATAAGGCTATATAGATTAGGTTAATATATATATAAGGTTCGCCTTGGAGTGATAATGTTAATATCCTTGGAATTTTTTCTACTTCAAATTTTTCTCTCAAATATCATTTTGATTTCCTGAAAAAGAAAACTTTGTTAGCTAAGAGCTATTACACAATAACTGGTATCTCTGGGGAAGATGCCACAAACTTTTAATAACGGTAATCGAACAATTAAAAATAAATTAGAATTTGATAGCCTCATTCTCTGCGCTTCCTCAAACTCAAGGTTTATACCTCTGAAAATTATAAATCGATCGGTTGAAGTGTAGCACAGTGTGCCCCCGAGTTTATCGCCAATATGGTAACCCAACGGAACTTCCTTACAGTAACCCTAATTCTGTTTTGTTTACTACATTTTACAATAGTTGATTTGTTCAGGAATTACAATTGTTTTATAATAAATTTAATATTTAAAATATTGATTTCAGAGGATTTACATTTTGCTTATTATTTAAATTTAAAATTTATTATACAAAGAAAGTTTGGAATAAAATAATTATTAATTAAGATAACATTTATTTCATTTTTAGTGTTAATATTTACAAAAAAAAATTTCGTTTTCACATTTTTAATTATCACTATGTGAATTCGCAAATTGTCTGCCTTTTCTTATCAAAAGAAGTTTGCCATGGAATTATTCGCCGTTCTCGTAATTCTTTTGGTGCTCCAACGTATGGTTCCCTCGAAATATTATTATGTCTGTAATCGTACAGGAGTGGATGTTTGCTAGTTCGTATGGTAGGCACTATTTCGAACCTCTGAATGGATGAAGGGTGATTGGAATATTTTTTTATGAGTTGATGAGACTTGGAAAACATGCTTTGAGTGTTATGAAGTGTTTATGAAAAGATTAAATAAAGCAAGTAAGTACATTAAATATTAAAAATTCTGTATAATATTTGTTCCTTTAACACCATTTATTCCTACTTGTAATATTATTATGCACTATTCCTTAATCCACACTGTCCATCTTTTCAATTTGCTAGCGAAGCTACTGCATTCCCGCTCTGTATGAAAGCGAAGCCCTAGGATGTTTTTTTAAAGTTAAAATATACTGCCCGGTGCCTTCTACAGATGCCGAAGGCATCTGTAGAATGCCCCGGGCAGTATTAAACAAATAATTATAATTAGATAAACATTCTAAATAAAAAGGCGGGAAATGGCAACCGTAACTGCTCTGCGAAACAATTTTTGTCCACCATCTTTGTTGGCGACTTGCATCCTTGGCGCAGCAAGGGGCGCACTATTCTACACTTTTATCAATCGATATACATTTCAACTTCACCATTGGATTATTGGTCAAAATCTTTTAAACCCTAAGTTCAAAATTCTTCCACAATTTTACTTTAAACAGTCTACATTTGGTAAAAATTCAGCTTTAACTTGTCTTCTCCAAACTTTCCTCCCATTATTTGATCTATAGGAAAGCATTCAGAAAATGTTGTATTTCTTTGATACTCTTATTTTTAATCGTAAAATTTTCCATACTTCTGTCATTCCGTTTATTCTTTTTCAGGCAGATTTGTTCAAAATTACTTTTCGCTTACATGATTTATCATTTTAAAGTAAAAAAATTACCAAATGAAGTCTTAAGAAACTTTTTTTAAGCTCATAAAAAAACTGCTTGATCAAAGATACATGTCTGTGTGTATTAATTAAAGTTTAATTCCAACGGATGCAGCAAAACAAACTAACAATTAAATATTGACACTGTTAACTATTAATACAGCAACAGGCCACCAGATTTCCGGATCAATGCCTCTGAGCTCAACAATATTTTTACTTGTAAAGGACTAACAATTTTCCAGATTTATGGAGAAATAATTACATTTTAGACACAGATAACTTATCAGTTTCATCAACTCTTACGAATATTTATCAAAAATTCCCTAAACTAATTATACATTACTCAGGAACACTCGTTCCTTTTTTTCAATCAAAATGAAATGAAAACTTATTCTATAAAACACTTAAACACAGAGTTTAACTTGAAAGCTCAAATTACTGAAGATGCGAAATGAATATCCACCGAAAATATATTCTGGTGCACCATAAATGAAATTTTTAATATGGAATTTAAGAGATGGAAAGAAAATAATTACAGTAAATCCTTTTTCCTGTTGGAAAGCATCAGACCTACACATTGTCGATATCCCCCTTTTCCCCAGTCTAAACATGTATGTCTTGATCTGAAGCTTTTGCATTGGAATCTTTCCATCCTATGAAAAGCTATAAAGGTTTAGTCTGATCAAGTCAAATGAAATTGAGTATATTAAAGCATATTCTTTTTCAATGTAAAAAAAAAAAAACCTATATTTTCATGAGCATATTTGGAAATGAATAGGGAAGGGTTCACTTTCTTTCTCTTGGCTCTTTCTTTAATAAAAGATACATAAAATATCTTCTGCGACTTTCTGATCCTTAAATTTCCTTCCACAAGTTTTGCTTTTTGTCTTTTGATATTGCCACGTTTTTCACGAATTTTGCTTTCCATTTTATCACTTTCCTTTTTGCCATTTTTTTATGTTGAATCATTGTCTTCTTTATATTTGTTAAGCTTTTTCTCTGTTAAACATATCTTAATAGCAGACGATAAAATAGAGATAAAGATTCCAAATGGAAAACATAAATCTCCAAAGACTACTGAATTGAGCTGAATTGTGAGTATATATTAGAAAATGTACTTTTTGCGATTGATTTTGCAGTTTTATTATTATTATTATAGTAAAGAATCGATAAATTTAGTAAATTTTAGTTTTCTTTTAGTGCTGATTAATCTAGAATGCAAAAACTTAATGTGCCCTGTTTGAAAGAAGGCTTAATAATGTTATATTTCAAAGAAGCTGGTGGAGTGCTTTCATTAAAAAAATCTTCGTTTACATAGAACTAATCATTGCAGATTATGAACTTGGACTATCATGGTAGAGTTTCCTGATCGATACTAAAAATTTCTGCAAATGGCTCAAAAAATTAGAAAAAAAGGGCACATTTAATTTAGTAAGATCCCAAGTAAATGATGGCGAAACCTCTCCATATTTTGGTGATATTTCATTATCTCACACATTCAAGTTTGGAAGCAATCGATTTTCTTATAATGAAATATAACTGCAAATCGGTATCATGATTCCAAAAAATTATGCAAAGATCAGTGGAAATCGATCTTCGAGCTTTCAATAAAATGAAAGAAATAATGCACCAAACATTTGAGAGAAGGAAAACTTTCTAACGAAAAATGTGACCTTCAAAAATTTTCGGTTCGTATTATTGTCAAGTAATTATAATTTATTTTTCAATTTAATCATTTCATCAATTGTCAATAAATTTTTTTCTCATAAAGGACTTGGCTAAACAAAAAGTTGTGATATTTTGATTTGATATTTGTGAAGTATAACTCTGAATAATTTGGCGTTGGAATGGTTTGTATAAAGTAAATTTATATTAATAATTAAGAATTATTAACATAAGAATTATAATTAAGAATTATAATTTTAAGTCATTGTTTCTATTTTTTTTTTACGTATTTTTTAAAATGCTGTTGTAATATAAAGCATTAGCAAGTACATTCAATTTGTTTTCATTCGTTTGCATTGCATAATTAGAAAACCGTATTACTTGTGACTTCAGAGCTTATGCATTAATGAATAAGCTCAAATTTCATACTAATACCTTTCAACTGACAGAATATGAAATTTAACCAGTGATAGAAATTATTTTATTTCTTTTTAAAATAAAGGAATATTAAATTGATTCCGACAGATTTAGGAAATGAGGCTGTAACATCAACTTCCGATTCAAGAATGAATTTCAAAATTTTTTAACAATGAAAAACATTGTTGAAAGTAGAATCGGTTTCAACAAATTGTAAACATTGTTTGAGTATAAGCTATTATTTCAAAGTAATTAGAAACAATTTCTAACAATCGTTTTTCATAATACAGATAATGTCCAAAGGCATTATTTAAGATTCATCTTCGGTAATGATATTCTCACCGCCATCTTGTAAATTTGTGAATCAAACATTTTTAGTTCTGATAAATTCCCAAGAAAATATCTATGAAGTATGTTAAGTGGGTGTTTTCTTCTCTCTATGTCAGGTTAGTAATAGATTCCTTTGAATACAAAGAAATTTTGATAAAATTAGATTAAAAAGATCAGCTTGAACTGTTTAGGATTTCTTACTTTTTTTCGAGTTTGAACAAGTTTTTCTGTCTTTTTTTACCATATTGGAACTCATTTTATATTAATCGCAATACGATAACTAAAAACTTCAGATATTCAGCAATAGATCAGAATTTAATTTGTGTGTTTCTTATATTTAGTATGTGATAATTTATCTTACTGGAAATGTAATATAAACCGAGTTGTATCTCGAGATACTGATATTAGTTCATTAAATGATGTATTCTAGTGGACTTGTTTTAATTTTCAATTTCTTATTATTATTTCTTATTTCAATTTATTATTATTATTTCTTATTAATTTCTTATTTCAATTTCTTATTATCGAACCAGCTGGTCGCCGTCTTTGGCGACCAGCTGGTTCGCCATGAGTAACGCGTTCTAAAATTTTCAATAAAATCACATATTCATTAGCCTTAAAGTAATTCCGGGCATTGATTGGCCTGAAATTAATATTTTCTTTAAGATGATGGACGGAAAGTTCTAAAAGATTAAATTTAATTCTAATTCTAATTTAAAAATTCAAAAAAAAGGGCTCAGAGGTGCACATTCTCGACCCTCAAAGTATACATGTAACAAATTTGGTAGCTGTAGATCCCACAGTCTGGCCTGTAGAACGCCAACACAAACACATTGAGCTTTTTTATAAGTATAGATAAAAAAAAATTTTTTTTCTTTAAAATCAGTACAAAATTTAAGAAATAGTTAAAGTTAAAAGATTCAGTTATTAGTAGTTAAAGAGTCGGTAACTTTATTCGGAAAAACTTTTTGAGTTTAATATTCTAATAATTCATCGGTTATGATTCCAAAATATTAAAAATGTTTTTTTTCGGTGATGTTGCCAAAATATTAAATGTTTTTTTAAAGAAAGCGAAACGCTGAAAAAATTATTGAATATATAGATATAGATATTGCAAACGATTATAAAAACCTTTGCTTTACATTTATTTTTTTAGAAACTATCCCATTTTATGTTTCTTTTATTTTATCCAGTCACGTGCTAAAATTTGCATTTCTTTAGATTTGATTTACGATGATAGTTGGGTTTTTTTTTTATTTGAACTTCCGTCATTGTTTTCTTTTTTTTTATCCAGTCACGTGATAAAAAAACGTGCTTAAAATATTTCTTTAAAAATTCGTTAAAAATGGAAGCTTAAGTTACACATTAAAAATCTGATACCATTAGAAAGCTAATTTTTTAATGTTTAAATTGATGTAAAAATTGTGTTTGTACGATAATATTTTCGGAAGTTATAGCGGAAAAACATCGAAATTTCGCTTAAATTTTAATAAATTCAAATTCTATTTAAAAATTTGAAAAAAGGGCTCCGAGGTGCACATTCCCGACCTCCAAGGTATACATGTTCTAAATTTGGTAGCTGTGGGTCCAACGGTCTGGCCTGTAGAGCGCCAGCACACACACACACACACACATTGAGCTTTATTATAAGTATAGATATAGATGATGCAAGTAATTTTATAGTTTTATTTCATCTTTATTATTTTCCTTTCTTTACTTGCAAATAAATTATTCCATAAAGTTTCTATTGATGAATTGAAAACAGCAGTGAAATTTGAGATCAAGCATTAAATAGTCTTAAGAATTTAAAACAACTTTATTTAGAAATAGCTTAATCAAAAAAACTTCAATTCGTAATTGAGTATCTCGTTCATCTAAAATTGCATTCACAAATATTAATAAAACGTATTTTTACAATAATTGACATCAATGCAGTGAAATATTTTATTACACAAAAGTAGCATTTAATACAATTTTTAAGAGAAACCAGAAGCCCAATTATTGAGCTAACATGATCTGTGGAAGATAAAATTCAAAAACGCTTTGTGCAACACGGAAGAAATTGACACATGGTCTTTATGCAGAATTTGCAGGTATTTATAAAATTTATTGCAAAATTCGTTCATAAAAGTTTGTTTGCCAGCTCTGCTCAAATATAAACGAACATGATAAGTACAAAAAAAAATCCTATTATTTTTGGAGCATATATGATATATATGCAGACAAATTTAAACATTTCAGTGACAGGGAAATGTAACTGACTTTAATAAATTCACTTCATGTGCAAATACTTTTCCATTAGAAAAATTAGAAATCATAAAGCTATCAGATCACTAAATTTTTTTAAATATTTTCTGAATAAACGGATAGTGCTGAAGTGCATAATAATATCGCTACATCAGAGGTTTTAAACATACGGTTTTTGATCAACTTATTGATTGAAAAAAATATTCTCTAATCTACTTTCAATAATCTCACAGATTTTCAAATGATAAACAAACTATTTAATAAGCTCAAATATGACTGACTTAACACCACATTGCTTTCCTGAAGACTGAATGCATCTAATACCGCCGAAGAATTATATTCTATTCTTTCCGGCAGTTACGGAAGTGTCGTGCATGTTTCTTAGCTGTAATTGGTGAATATCATGTAAAAAAGAAAAACTGTCTCGCAAATCGAAATTGGAATGATTTACACAGAAAAAAAAAAGAGAAGAAAAAAAAATTAATGAGTTCCTGCATTACTCTATAGCTTCCACTGCGACATCTTATTCTTGAAATTTTTACAGATCAGCATTTTTTGAATGGAAAAAAAAAACCCTTAAAAACTTAAAATTCCCTGTATTTTCCCAGTTTTTATTAACATTTTCAAATTTCACTGACTTGTTGAAGTTTTTTTTAATTTTTTTAAAAAGTTTCTCTGTTTTTCCTGGTGTAGCGACTCTGTTTCGAAATTATTTGAATGGCGTATATAATAATTTATATTTTTTAATTAATAAATGTAAAATGATGTCTTTGTAATCTCTTTAGCAAAGATTCAAAATATTATAATGTTTTGATGACAAAACTAAAGTATGTTCCCCTAATTGAAACTGTAACCCAGATAAAAGTTTCCAAAATAGGAACGTATCCAATCCTATTATCCATTGAGTAATCCGATGATGTTGTTACGATATCTAATTATATCTTTCATAGAAAAAATATTCAGCTAGTTCGTGCATCTACCAGATGCGTGGGTACTTTTCTAGTCATCAAGAAAGTTCAAATCTTTTCTAATACAAGACATTTATTTCTTCAAGACGACACAACACAAACATCAGACACAAAACACATCTTAACAATTCAAGTACATCTTCAGTTCTAAGTATATTTCCGACAGCTCGCAGGCTGACGTCACTGGCTGCCTCAGCTGTTGCCAGATTTTATCATGCAGTTCACAACATCCTCCCCCCCCCCTTGAGACTCTGACTGAGTCTCAAGCACGTAACACACATTATTTAAAAGATCAAGCCTTTTAGGCAATTTTATTAATCTACCGGGGGAGGTGAATTTTCTAATTATTACATCATCATTGTTTATAATTTTATTTTCATTTTTTGACTCCTGAGAATTAGATTCCCCGCCAAAAGGTTCCTTCTGAAGGGATTCATTAGAATAAACTTCTAAAGGATAAATTCGCTGTATGGGGCGTAAAATTGTCCCATGCTGTGTCCTAAGTTTTACAACTCGACATTTCCCATCCCATCCAGGCATCAAATCAATTATCTTTCCCAAAACCCAAAACAGTCTCTTCTTATTGTCATCCCCAATCAAAACTATCTCTCCAACTTGCGGATCACGAGAATGTTTCCCCTTTTGCTTCTGGACAAGTTGTCCGAGATATTCCTTCCTAAAGCGTTGGCGAAAATCTCCTAAAAGCTTATAACGATATTTAAGTCTTTTGTTAAGGCAATTAGCGCTTAGTTCTTCAAAATCTCGAGAACTAGAGCTCCTATTCTCAATCAAGAACATGTTGGGGGTACGGGGAACCAATTCTTCAGGATTCTCCGAAATATATGTTAATGGTCTACAATTAATAATACATTCACAATCACAAAGTATAGTGTACAGTTCATCAGAATTCAAAACAGATTTTAACAATTCAGAGTTCTTACATTTTACATTCAGCAATTTACAGTTATTAATAAATCTTAAAACCCAAGCAATTACTCGAATCATTTTTTCATAATCAGATGATCTTTGTGCATACCAAGGGTGTGTGTCCTCGGTTAGATTTAAATTAACTAACTTGCCCTTTCTCTTTTCAATATTGACTTCATCTGGCTGGCAAGTTAATTCACTAAAAGGCCAAAATTCAGGATTTTCTACTAACCAGGATGGACCCTCCCACCATTTAGAATTTAACATTTGCCGGGGTGAACATCCACGAGACAACAGGTCGGCAATGTTCATACTGCCCGGAACATGTCGCCAAGTGTAAGATCCAGTTAGCTCTCGTATCTCTTTAACGCGATTGGCAACAAAAACTGACCAGTCTCCATATTCTTTAATCCACCATAATGCAACAGTGGAATCTGGCCAGAGTGTGACCTGCATATTCTTTGCATCGAGCGCCTTAATAATGGAACTAACAAGTCTCGCTCCAATGCAGCAAGCCATCAATTCTAAACGTGGAATGCTCAAAGACTTTAAAGGAGCCTCTCTGTTCTTTGCGCGAACGAGTCTAATCTTAATTTCTCCTTCCATCTCAGATCTAACGAAGACACATGCAGCATAAGCCCCCTTGCATGCATCTACAAACACATGCAATTCAGAAGTTTCATTAAAGTTCATAAAACGTGGTACAGCTACATTTTTCAATAAAAACATTTCATTTAACCATTTAGAAAACCTTTCAATAATATTAGCAGGAAGTTCCTCTTCCCAAGAAAATCGAGATTTCCACAAATCTTGTAACATAAGCTTTGGGAGCAAAGTAGAAGGAGTAAACATACCAAGAGGATCACAGAATTTTTGTACAGTAGATAAAATAAATCTTTTAGTTATTTTAGTTTCACAAGATAAAATTTCCAAATCAATTTTACACTTCAATGTGTCTGCATCTAAATCCCAAATCAACTCCAATACAGACGTATTTCCAGAATGTTTAGTGGTATGTGGACATTCCACATTGCTCTCCCAGCATCTCAAATTAAAGCAACTCTTTGACATAATATTTGTTGCCTTTTCCATAAAATAATCAGCTTCAAGAACACTATATACTCCTGTTAAACAATTATCCACATAAAAAGAACATTTAAGTTTTTGTACAACATCCAGACATTCATCACAATTTTCAAGTAGATGCATGATAGTAGCATTCAATAAAAAAGGACTAGATGAAACACCAAATACTACTCTACTATGTCTATATATCAATTCATCTTTACATGGAAAAAAAACCTTAAAAAGTCTCTGTCCTTAGGAGCCACAGATAACATTAAAAATGCCTTTTCTATATCGGCACTTAATCCAATAGGATACTTTCTAAAACGATCCAGAATATCTGGTATTAACTCTATCAAATTAATCCCCTTTATTAAACATTCATTCAACGAAGGTTTTCCTCTCTCCGCTGCGGACGCATCAAAAACGGGACGATATTTTGTTGTCTGACTCTCCAATTTAATTACTGGTCTATGCGACAAATAATGGCATCTTCTATTTAATTCAGAATCAGGGACACGTTCAATAATACCTAAGTTTTCCCAATCTTGAAAAACCCTCTGATATTCAAACTAACCTTTCGTGTCTTTTCAAGACCAAATCTTTATTACTGGGTAAATTCCCAAATTTATATTTCCAAGGTTGTATTTCATATCTTCCGTTGGAAGAATGCTCACTTTATCAGCAAATTCTTTCAAATCAATATCTCCCTTCCTACATTCACTTGGATTAGATATACCCAACACTTCAAGTTCCCAAAGTTTATTCAAAGGCATGTTTGTACAACACATCGTTAATGTTGAACTACAATTTCTTTCAAATGATCCCCGTCCAAAAACAACCCAACCTAATTTTGTTTCAACTGCTGTCAACCCTGAATCCAATTCACAAATATTTCCAGTTAATATTTTTCCTATAACATCCGCTCCTAACAAAAGATTAATTTCCGTTTCATTTTCAAAAGAATCCCTAAATTTTATTTTATTTCTCTTTAATTCTGCCAGAATTTGTTTGTTTTTTATTCTAGGAATATATCCGCATATTTTCTTTTCTGAAAGTGCCTCGAAACTAAAAGAAAAAGAACCATCCAAAGAAGTAATTTCGACCGGAAATATCTCATGATTTATTGGCTCAGTTTCTTTCCCCCCGAACAAAGCATGAATCACTGTTTCATTTCTACTGGATGAAGCTTTTAATAGGGAAATTATTTTTTCACTGATATAACAGCTCTGGCTGTCTGAATCCAAAACAATTCTAATCAGTTTCTGTTTACCTTGAATCCGTATAAAAACACATAACGTTTGCAGAAATATTGTTTCATTTTTACTACAATTTGAAAGGGAATTTTCAGTGTTAGAAATACATTTAGAATCACAAATTTTATCACTTAAATTATCATTTTTATCACACATTAATTCAAAATGTTTATTAGAACATCGGGGACATTTTAATTGATCTTTTACATTACAAAATTTACTTAAGTGACGAGCTTTCTTTAAACATGAAAAACATGCACCTTTCTTTAACAACAGTTTATGTTTAGCAGCTAAAGACATTTTTCTTGCACTAAAACAGTTTTCACTTGCATGAAATTTATCACAAAAAATACAATTTTGATTTCTCTTACCTGTTGTTTGCAGACTTACCAAGGCTGAAGCTGTTGTCGATTGCTGTTTGCATGGTTCACTAAACAGTTCTTTTTTTCGTAAAGTATGTTGAGTAACAAATCCAGTCCTAGCTAGGCTCATCATTTCTTCTCCTTTAACTTCTTGCCGAAGAAAGTTCATCAATTCCTTTAACTTTCGTGATACACCGGCATCGTCAGACGAATTGTGATTCCTATTTCTTTCCCATGCTAACAACACTTCCTCAGGAAGACAGGATTCCACAAGAGGACTAAGAAAGTCACCATATTTTTCTTGCGTTTTACCTAGGCTTTCTAATGCTTGTATCTTGGCTTCCAGTTCATCATATAACTTGGGTAAATCAGTCTTCGAACGTCCGTTGGATGTATTTCTCATCACCAAAGACAGCAAGTCTCTCACATATATTTGGACCAACAAATCTCTCTTTGATTTGAGAGATTACTTTCGAATAATTTTCTGAAGTAGCAGGAAAACTTTCCACCACATGGGCCGCCTTCGAACCAGGAACTACTGCTTGAAGTAGATACATAAACTTGTCTTCATTTGGAATACCCGGATCTTCGTGAATTTTCTGAAACTGACTCCAAAAAGTCAGATAATTTTTCGCATCTCCGTCAAATTTTTTCAATTCAATTTTCGGGAGCCTAAATTTTCTAGATTCGGAGAAAACATTAGTACTGGTATTTTTCACAGTCAGTCGGTCAACTTTCGAACATAGTTCTATATACCTGTCACGGTATTCCTCAGCACATAGAAAATCTTCTTATATTTTTTTGTCACTTTCATTTTTCAAAATCAGTCCGGAAATTTCTGATTGGCAAGCTTCCAAAGCCTTGAACTTTTCACGTAACTGTTGTTTCAAAATCAAAAGTTCATCGTATTCGACCGATTCTTTTTTAAGTTGACCTTCAATCTTGTTTGTACAAGCCGTAAATGAAATCCGAAATGATTTCCTCTGAGATTTCAGTTGTGTCATCTCCATTATTTCAGCTACTTCAAATTATTTCATCAGCAGAACTTCAAATCGAAAGTACCCGTCCTGTCACGGACGCCACTATTAATTTAATTATAAATAATATTAATTATTATAAATAATATAATTAGATATCGTAACAGATGTGTTGACTGTGTAAGGCCGTGAAAGATTCATTGAGCCGTTGTCTAGATGACCGATAAAGTGTAAAAAAAAATTTGTTGATGACAAAGAATTGTTTGATAGATTGTATTCCATTCATTT
>JAPMOQ010001815.1:11108-45362 GCA_026543055.1 Argiope trifasciata | reverse complement strand
TTCAGCTAAAATGCTTCAAGCTTTTCCTTTCACATCTGTATTAATCAAGATTCTAATTGCGAATAACTGATGGAAATTAAGATTAGTTGGATAAGCAACTTTATGCTCCACGCCGTCATTTAATAACATTTTTCACCTGTAATACTCAGTTTTGTTGAAGAAGGACTATGAATTACTTGCTTTACGCTATGTTATAATGTCATGTTTTGATGAGCAACAAATTGAGGCGACTTTTTCGGATAACGGAAATATGAATTACCTTCATTGATACTTTATTAGAAATGCATAATTTTTCTACATTTCATAAATAATTTTATTTTTATCATGAAAACACTGAATGATTGATACTTTCAAGAGAGAATTACTCTCACCCTTCTAAAGCATCCGAGTAATCTGAATGACCTTATAACGATAGCACGTAGATGGAAACTAAAGTTGAATCTTAATTGCCACTGGAAATCACGCTACACTTGCGTCCGTAAGAGATAAATCCCATAATTGGAGTGAACTAACTAGAGTCCACAACATTATTATACCACAAAGGGAACCTGGAACTAATCACTGATCTGGAAGTTTTCCAGTCTTGTAAATTCTATCAGCCTTCCAACTATCAATTCTTTCTATCTTACATAGTTTAAGTGGTCTAAATATAAGGGCCACATCTTTCTCTAGCCGTATTTAAATGGTTAAATAAATTATTCAAAATTAAACAGTGATAAAAGATAAAATTAACTATGCTAACTTGACTAGATATGCTAATAGCAGCAAAACGCCACGCACAATTTTTTTTTCGAAGCAAAAGCTCGATTCCATTAGCTTATATAGGTTTTTTGTCATATAATCATTAATGCCTGGATATGTGTGTTTATTTGTATCATTGTCATTATATCATTTGTAACATTTTCAAGGTTACATATAGCCTCTATATAACTTTATCGTTATCATCCTTGAGAGCACTGAAAGATCGAATGTATTTCTGGAGTTTCTCAATGAAGAAATGGCAACATAGCAAGCAGGAATAATGTAATGATGAAACACATTGTGAACGTGCCATCATTGATTCTGAAAACATTGGCAAAAGAAATGTTTTCTTGGCAGTTTTTCAGGGGAGAAATTATCTGAATAATTACACATTCGTGTAATTCCTCAGATAGAAACTTATACGTCCACTCTTCTAAGCCTAGTTGTTTACTCTTCTAAAATTAATTATTGACTGAATTTTTTAAATATAATGATTGTAACTAAATTAATTGATGCAATGATGTATACTTGAGCCGACTTGCAAATGAGAAATTATTTATTTTTAGAAATAATAAATATTATTTTTCAAATTAAACGAAAGTCTTAGCTTAGAATCATTTAAGTAATTTTTCTACTTGCAACACAATTGAAAGCAGAGAACCCAAAAGTTTAAAATGGGTTGAATCAAAAGAAAAAGGAAATGCTTTGTGGTATAAATGGAGCTGCACTTAAGTAAGCGATATTCTGCTACAACACGTCTTGGAAAACTAAAGCATTTCAAATCTCGTCATCATCGTGCATTTTAATAGAATCTCTAAATAGCTATACAGCTTTTGCCACATGTGTAATGTATTCAAATCCTAAAAAAAGGAAAGTCGAATAATTGAAATAAAACGTTTTTCTAGGATTGTTTCGTTTAATTCTTTTTAGGATCATTACAAAATTTCGCAAAACTTAGTTAAATCGTAATACAAAAGGAAAAGTGTTTTTCCCCTTAATCTATAATAATAGCTAAGAAAAAGATCATTTAGAAAAAAGAATGCACTTGTTTCTTGATACAGGTAAATTAATTTATGAAAATCTCTACTTTTACCTGTAACTAAGATAAATGGCTTAAATAACTGACAGATAACTTTCAGCAAGCTTGTAAAGTGCCTTAAATCACAAGTCACAACAAGGATATTTATGGGGGGAGAGCATTCTATTTATATAAGTGTGTTAGTAATCAATAGATTTGATCGTTATCCGCAAAGTATCAAATGTGGCACATATATATATAATTTGGAATGTGTAAACGTGCTTTAGGAAAAAAATTCGAATTTTGTGTTGTTATTCTTGTTTCTAATCCCAGGTGGTATGGTTGCGTTTTACCACCTCCACGAAATCAAATATCTCTAAAAAGTCCAAAAGCAATAGCGGATCCCTTAGAATCTCAAAGATAAAGTGTAAACATTTAAGAATATAATTGGAGGTGGCTTGATCTGTCTTGCGCCAAGGACATTCTGCAAAGATCCTCCGTCCGTGTTGGAAGGTGGGAATTTTAATAAAGTAAGATACTTTGAGATTAGCCCAACGACTATTTTCGTCAAACCAAATAGTACCACCAAAAGGTAGCTTTGCGCCAATAATCGCAAATTATTTTTTATTATGATGGCGAGAAAGTATTGACACGTTTTCGCCAATCCATTGGCACATTTTCAAGAGTATTGACAGGTAGAATGGATAGTACCAAAGTACCTAAAGTAAATATTAAGGAGATAATAAATGGAGTTTTGTAGTGTTAACTTTCGAAATTATTAAACACAAAAATGACCGTTACATCATTTCGGAAATTTAAAATATAGATACATATTTTTCCAAAGATGTCGTTTTTTCCATAATTCTTTTTCTACTTTTAGATAATTTTAAGAAACTATTTTCTGCATAATTTATAAAAATATATTTCATTGCTGAAGTTTGCTTCTATCGTTTTCATTGTTGATAAAAATACTTTATCCTGACTTTTTTACCCATTGTCTGATAATCAATGTGAAAGATTCGGTTTATTTTTTTATGTTGAGTAGGTTTTCAGTAACAAAATATATTTTTTAATAAAATTTTGAAATTTTGTTGCTTTAAAAAGGAAACTTAACTTCAGATTTTAAAAAATTCAAATACGCCTATTTTAAATAATGCTGCTCTTTCCAGTAATGTAATTGGATAAATAAATATACAGGCTGGAAATCAAAAACAGAACATTTTAATTAGAATCTCAAAAGTAAAAAGATGAAAGACTTTTAAAATTATATGAGTTATATGCCTATTAAAATTAGAAATATAAAAATATCTTGCCGAGGAAGCCATTCAAACATAATAATTTAAAAATTTTAATTTAAATTTTAGCATCCATCCTGGCGAATGATTTGATTACTAAAAACTAAAAGTGGTTAATAATTTTATATATATATATATCTTGTAAAGGTTACGTACTCTTCTATTTTCTCTTTTGATACAACAGATGGCGTTGCTTAATTAACATCAAATTATATTTCCCATTATCCTTCTTGGAGGTCATTATTATATTGTATTCAAAGTAAGTGTCGCGTATTTTCATGTTCGTGTTTGTTTTGTCTTATGAAATGTAGAACTTAGAAAATAATTAAACAACTGTTCCTGAAATTCGTCTATTATTTTCATCTAATTTATAATGAAGTTATGAGGAGTCTCTTTCTACAATCTTTATTAATTTATTCAGATGTATCATGAGAATTATTGTTGCATTGATGATTAAGTGTTGAAGATAGGATCAGGATACGCATTTATCACTAATTATTTTAAAGTATAAAAATGTAAAATAGTTCATCATTAAATTAAAATTCAATCCATGCATATTTATTTCCAATTATTTGATTTTTTTTATTAAATATTTAAAAAACATTCTTTTAAAGGAAATTATTTCGATTTGAATGATTTTTCAGAAATTAGAATGTCGTACTAAATTTTTTTATTAAACGAATCTCTTAAAGCCGTTAAAGAAATTAGTATGATAACAGAATGAAACAATATCTCCATGCTCAATATTATTTCTAGATCAGTAATAATCAGTATTTTAACCAGTAATGCATTTCGATATATTTTAAGGAATACGTGGAAATAACGTATACATATACAATAACACATTGTATCTCTTCATCAATCAATGTATGAATCAATGTGAAATACAATGTATCATTAATACATAAGAATAGTTTTCTATATTTTTTTCTTCATTCATAAAGAGTATGAGATTTTTATGAAGTCCCAGTATTGTATTTTTAATGAGCATATTAAATTCATAATTTTAAAAATAACTTTACGTATTTAAATGCTTTATATTAATACTTCTACTTATTTATTTTTAGATGTTTAAGTTGAACCAAGATGGCTGACGAGAGGAATTCACGCAAGAAAAAACGTTGATGCGTTCGGAACTTGACAGCAAGAATATGAACTGAATTGGAAGAAATATACGTTCAATGGATTGGGAAACGGAAATGTATCAGCTGACATAATAGTAGAATTTTCTGTTTGATTTCAAAGAGATAACCGTCATCTGAATGAGCAGCTAACATTTAAATTTATTAATATAAATTTATGTTAAAGTCCTGAATGACAAAGATGTTGACATGGCAGGGATCTTTTACTCTTAAAGAGGCTTGCATTTTTATATTGTGCAGAATTAGTTGTAAATTCATAAAAGAATGTGTATCGTGAAGTTTTAGACATCATATAAATGATTTTAATTGAAATGTGGATAAGAATCATCTAGTCTTTGCATTTTATTCAAATTTATTGATCCATTTGAAACACATGGGAAATATTTAATTTGAAGATATATTTTAATCACAGTATTTAATCTCATAGATAAATTTTAGATTTTAGTTTCTATATCTCCAAAGGAAAACAGAAATTGAATTTATTTATAAGAATTGCAGAAAACGATTTCATTTTAAATTAAACCTAATTTAATTTTAAAAAGTGTAAAGCATCATTTTTACAAAAAGACAATAAAAGTTTTTTTATCATCCATTTATTGTGAAAAATGTGATCAAATTTTATCTGAAGGCCATTAATATAAATATGAGGTTATAAAAAAGATTTTTTTTATTTGACTGAACTTTGCTAATGAATTAACTACTTTTTATGCTAAAAATTTACAAGAAAAAACAATATATTTGCCATTAACATATAAATTAAAACTTTTTGCTTTAAATTAAAATAAAATGAGTTTTTGTGCATGAAATACATGTTTTAACCTTGAAAGAACATTTATTATAAAATTCAAAATTAAGAGAAGATGAATTCTGAAATATAACATGTTTTTTTTTTTTTTTAAATCATAGCATTTCGAATATTTTAAGATTATTCTTTTATGTGACTACACTCAGAATTCAAATAAAATAGATAAATTCAAGTGATTTTAAAAAATAAAGAATAAAATGAAGATGGTAAATTGTGTCGAGTTTCTGAAAATGCTACTGTCGAATCTACTTTCCTAGAATAAAACTTGAGATTTTCCTCTAATAAACAACCATGCCTTTACGATCTTCTCACAGTCAAATAGAAGAACAAATTGACACTTTCATACAGAATTTCAAACGGAACAGTGCAGTGTTTGTCAGCAACTTCAATCTAGAAAATTATGGCGCCACGCTCAGGCACACATTCAGCGCTGGACAACTCAGCCCAACAGATCATAGAAGTAGCAAACGATCTTCATTTCTTTCAACTTATTCGTCTTCATCTAGAAGAACATCTGTAGATGGAACAAATTCTTCTTTCTCAGAAGGCGAATCATTTTATCATGATGATGCAGATATTAGCGAAAGCAGTAGTGGTAAGTACAATTTTAAAATAATTTTAATATTGCATCATTTTTTTGAATATTGTGTAACTGCACTTGTATTGGAACTTCAACAAGTATCAATTCAATTTTCAAATCTAGAATAAGAGAAAAATTGGGTTATTTAGCAGAGCAAACAATAAAATGTATCCAGATATCTGATGAATTAGGGAATATTGTTTCTCCTTCTTGTGTCGTCAACTGAGTCGACATCATTATGTTTAGTTTTTTTGGAATAACAACAGCTGAAGAATTCTTATGATTATATTCATTAACAAAAATAAAATAAAAAATTGCAAAAATACTCGTTGGCTAAAATCCCTCGATTTTCAATTCTAAATTTAACTATCAATGTAATTTTTTTGTTTAGTGGGTCTCAGCTATAACAAAGTAAAACCTCAGTTCATTTATAATTTTTCAATATTTAGGAAATATTTGATTTAAAAAATAAATTCTGATAGCTTAAATAAATTTAATTCACACCTACTTGACACATACAAAAGCACTCGGCAATTTAATTTTAGAATCGTTATATATAAGATTTGTAGCATTTTAGCACAGTAGAAGGAAAGATACACTTAAACGCTGGCTGGCATATGCTGCCATATTTATCAAGTGAATGTGATGTGATTTAAATTGATCCCTATTGAAAAGAAACTAAACTACACTGATCCATGAAACTCGGTACAGGAAACTTTATTATTGTTTTTAAAAATTCGCTGATAAATATTTGTTTTATCCAAGTTAATAGAAAATTTGTTAATGAAGAGTGTCTCAAAATTAACGCAAGATTAGAATTTGCCTCCATTCGAGTACTAAAGTGTGGAAACCCTATTAAAAGAATCATTTGGCAGCTAATAGCTTAGGGTTAGTAAAAATGGAGCGTTACACGATAGAATAACGTGTTAACGTAAGATTTGAATTAAATAAAACACCGCTTTTTTCCTTTAAATTGATATATATTTTATTGAATTATGAAGTACATAAGATAGGATCATGTATGGATTAGCACATAATAAATGACTTCCATCGAATTTCTGGCACAAACGCACTCGTTTATCGAAATTTCGCATGCCCATTTTACATAAATGTAGCCGCATTTCGTTAATTCAGCATTTAGTCCCCTCCTTCAATGTACGCATAATTTTGGACTTATTGAAATAGACTTTTGAATTCAAACAATCCTATAAAAAACGAATGTTAATAAAACACATGATCCAGGGGGTCAGTTCCCAAATTTTCAAATTGTGACCGCCAGGTCTTTACTGTTTTTGAAATATGTTCAACGGAGAAAACGCGTTGTTCTATAGTGTAACGCTCCATTTTTATTAAGCCTCCACTATTAAATATTAAATGGTTTTTTCAAAAGGGCTGCCAATACTTTACTGCACGAATGGCAGCAAATTTAAATCTTGCATTAACTTCGGATACCCTATACAAATACATCTGAAATAAACATTATAATAAGGAAAAAAAATCAAAAATAAAATAATTAAAATACTTTTTTAAGCTTTAATATTATATTTTGCATATTATAACATATTGTAGATTATTTTAATATTCCGTTGTGAATTTGTTCAGAAACAATCAACTAAGGAAGTTTGCACTTCTATACGATGACGGATTTCCTTCTAAGTAAAATTAGCAACTGCCTAGGACAGTTGAGCTGAAGGGAGAACCGTAAACAAATCGATCAAAATTATTATAAGCTTGAGTTTTAAATAAATTAATTTGCAAAAAAATAAGAATTATATAATGTCAGGACTATAGTGAGTATTTACATTTAATTAAGTCGATTGATCTGTTAAATGTTCATCATCATAATAAAATTATAAGAATTAAAATGTTTTTTGTGCATTCCGTAAATTGCCAGATCGGTTTAAAGATTCTTTGAAAGGCAAAAAATTTCTGCCATTCTGGTGGATTAGAGTATTTCCAAAATTATTTCTGTTTCGAACTCAGATAGCTACAATGAGATATACGAGTGAAAATTTCTAGACTTTTTTTGAAAATAACTAATCAAAATAATTGATTAAACCAAGTTCCCATAGTAAAAGGCACTGCAACATAAATCCAATAAAGTTCTCTATTCGCCATAAATAGTCAAAATATTATTTATATGAATAATTTTATCATAACTATTAATAATCGTACAAAATTCCTTGACGTTAGAGCTTTATGCATTCGTCTAAACTAGTTTCAATTCATTTTGATCTTCACTTAGACTTATAAATTGTAATTACTTTTCAAAATTAAGATGTGGAGGTGCTTGTGACCACTTTGTCTTTTCGCAGAACTCCGAGTCATCAAGACATTGTTTTTGCCCTGTTACAAGAAAATATGCTTATTATGTCAATAGAACGAGGAGAGCGGTGGTCTGGTAGTAGAGTCTCGAAACCGAAAGATTTCAGGTTCGGGACCGGATTCCATTGAAGTCTCGTGGTATAAGTGCGTCTGATGCACTCTAAATCCGTCAGTATCAAACATTCTCCTACTGATGTGGGGTGAAAGTTTGGAGAGGAGGGTGTTGGCTCAGATGTCGTCATCTGATCTCGATTCAAAATAACGAAGTCCGTTCCAAAATAGCCCTAGAATGCTTTTAAAACGGGATAAGCTAAACTAAACTATATTTAAAGAATAGCTAAATGTAATCAATGTGACTACGTAAAACTTACAGAAAAAATTTAAAACACTTTTTAGAATAAAAATACTTACCACTTTAATTAATTTTTCTAAAAAAAAAAGAACGTGGATGATGAACCGAGCAATTCAACTTGATGATACAGAGATGATGTTGCTTGCGTATATCCATCTGTAGCTGATCAATCACATCAAACCATCTCGAATCTTAAACACCATAATCAATGAGCGAAATTTGCCAACATTGTAAGGCCTCGCATTTTTAAATTACATGATTTTGCAATTCATATTTATACAATCTTTTGATAGTGTTTTCGAAATATAAACAATACTATCTACCTTCTGTTTGAAGTTTAACTGCATTGTTTAGAAACAAATTTATTATTGATTAGAAACTCATCCTTCTGATTCTTATGAAAAGTGCCATCATTTTTTATCGATTTCCAAACTTTGAAGAAATAATAAATCGAAACCAGCATAAAAATGGAAAGAATTTTTTTAAAAATACATTTCGGATGAAATTTGACAAAGACTAAATCCTATCATAAAAACTGCATCCAGTTTCAAGCTATATAATGTAGGGGATGTCAGAATTGATAGATTAATCTAAGAAGTAGAACTGATAAAAGAATAACCAGGCAGGAAGCCGTTTGTGAATCAAGTAATTTGGACAAATCATTTCAAAATGACATTTTGTTTGAAATAAGGAAATTGGTAAAATGGATATATTACCCATTGCCTGCTTGCTCATGTTGTGTTCTTTTAACGTCAGCCTTTCTATTTTATAATAGAATCCGAGTGTAAGACGATAGACTGATATGTTATGATTGTTAAGATATATACTATATGTAAAAAGGTTTTAATATTTGAGTGGTCGAATAGAAAAAACTTTTGAAATTTCAAAAGTTTCATAAAAAAGCATAATTTGCACACACAAAATGAGATGCAAGAAATATGTTAGTCTATATCACGACAAAAAAATCAGAAGAGGCCAAAAGTTTTTCGTTCAGTGATTTTACTAGATTTTGATAAGGGTTTCTTTGATATCTGTCGATTTAGCAAAGAAATGTTAGATATTTTTAAAAGAATGTTGTAAGCATTAAGGATTTTTATCCCTTCACACGGAACGTGAGAAAATACTGAGACCAGCAGTTTTATAGAACGCCTTTCGAATCAATTAAATAAAAAAGTGAGAACCAGATCAGATAATAAAAGAATATTTTGGAATGAAGTTAATATGGGCTAAATTGAAATAAATATTCGGGAATTAATTAGGATTTAAATTAGATTAAGCTATATCGCTTATACAGTAGAGTGTAATTCTTTTACATAGCTTAAATTATTACAATATTTCTTGGTAATCTATGAAAACTCGTTGAATTTCATTCAATTGATGGTGCGTCATAAAATTGTATTTGCTTTTAGATAAAATATGAATAAAAAAATTAAGGTGTGACATGTATCAGTTGACTGGGAAAAAGAATTAATGAAAGCAGTGAGGGAGATTCTGAAACACTTGAAAATTGTGTTACTCTTATCGTGGATTCGAAGGACAAGCTGAAGCACTTCATTACCTAGTTTATTTCGTCTTTGTCCATTTAATTTAACTTTTTAATTAGTAAATTTATCAAAGATATAAACACATATAAACGCTTAAAATTTTAATTTTTTTAATTATATCTATAATACTATCAAAATTTAAAACAAAATTTTGAAGGAAAGGCAAATATTTCTGTTAAATTTGTTCTAAACCAAGTTATAAATCAATTACTTATCAAATTATTATTACTAGGAAACATAAATTTATTTATGTAATGAATTTAGAAGATGTATCAATTATCTACAGCTTAAGTATTTTTCAATTTTAAATCTTCGCATGTTTCAAAAATAACATAAGTACGATCCAATTATTAATTATCAATCGATTAATTTGAAATATTTTATTATTATATTTATATATTGATTAAAAAATTTAGATACATTCTTCATTATATCACAAATAATTCTTGAGCAGACATTGGATTTTTTTAACGTAAATAAATATTAAAAAAATTAATTATCGTTATTGTATTAATGATCTGGTATTCAAATTATCAAATTTTTCAAATATTTTAGATGTTTATCTTAATGAATCACGTTTAATTTAATAAAGATGAAAGAAGTTAAATTTCAAAATTAAAAATATGTCATGTTTTTTTTGTTTTTTTTTTCCTTCTTCTTTTCCCTTTTGTCTTTTTGGAATTCAGCTGTGCAGAGAATATTTTTAATTAAGAAACAAATACAAACATGAGAAAAAAAATTTAATTAAAACTATTTTATGCATAAAATCCATTTTTAAGTTAACTGATTTTTCAAATTAAAAAATTTATTCTTCTGTGAGTAATTCAACAGTTTAAGCTGCAAAACTTAAAAGACAATACATTATCTCACTTTGTGCTGCCATCTATGGAGTACTTCTGTAATTATTTTGCGCATGCATTCGATTTCTTCCGATAAACTTTAAAATAAAAATAATTTTTAAAAAAATATTTTTAACTTATAAAAATGGCCTTCCCTTTTATTGTAAATATTCTAAATTCATCTGGTTTTATACTCAAAATAAATCTTGTCATTTTAAAAAGAAGCATAACATGTTTTCTGAAATTCTATAATTCTCAATATGTGGGATTTATTATTCATTACATTTAAATTTCAAATTAGTTTGACAATATTAGAAATTTCCTCTTCTGGGATAAATAAATTTATATTCCTTCTTTTTCATACACAGGACATATAAATTTATGAATATCCCATTTTCAAGCATTGCTAAATTCTGGAAACTATGAATGACAGATAACACCCATTAGTTAAAACTTTGATCATATTTAAACACATTGAAAGGTATAGATATTTAAATAACAAGCTCAGATATTTAAATAAAAAGCTTAAAAGGGGGTGAAATAAAGCAATGCATTCATCTGATATATTAGCTCTTCATAATATTTTCTTTACGCATAAATGGATTTGTTTCATTTTTTAAAGTAAGCAAGTCTTCAGAACAATTAAATATAAATTCTAAAAATTTTACGATGTCTTCAGAAGGTACATACATTTATTTTGGTACATAAATTATTTAGACAAAGATTACTTTAATTTTCTTCCCATTTAGAATTACTTTCTCGTTCTTTACTTTTCTCGTTCTTTATTAGAAAATGGGGAGGGGGGGGGAACGTGAAAGTTATCTATATTGATAATAAAGCAAGTTAATATCAAACAGTTGCTTTGTTTCGTTTTAACAGTTGTACTTTAAAAATGATTTTTGATAATGAGATTTCTGTTAAAATATTGTAGATGATGAACGAA
Organism: Argiope trifasciata; assembly: GCA_026543055.1. Taxonomy (NCBI): domain Eukaryota; kingdom Metazoa; phylum Arthropoda; class Arachnida; order Araneae; family Araneidae; genus Argiope; species Argiope trifasciata. Next base: position 33,778 of record JAPMOQ010001815.1, on the reverse strand, counting down.
CGTTCAGGATCATTAGAAAGAAAAAGAAAATATGAAAAATTATTTTGTTTATGCAATTTTAAATATTCTCAGTTTAGTTTTTCTTACAAAGAGTGCTCCAAATTTAACACTAGTTTGAATTTGCCGCAGTTCTAGCAGTAAAGTGTTGACAATCATATTAGAAGAATCCATTTGATAGTTTATAGCTTAGATTTAGTAATAACAGACCGTTATTACTAAACGATAGAGCAACGTGTTTGAATTGTTGAACAATATTTCAAAAATAATGGAACGACACAGTTGGAAAGTTTGTAATTTTGCCACTCAGATCATATGATATGGAACCATTGAATTTCTTTTTATGAAGTTATTTGAAGTAAAAGGTTTATGCCAACAAGCCAAACAGCACGTGTAAATTGGAAGAGGAAATTCAAAGCTGCATCAACGAAATTCCTCATTTATTCAAAACGATCATGGAAATATTCGACAAAAGTGCGTATGTGCCTGAAAAACCGTGGAGGTCATTTGTCTTTTGTGTTATTTCATACATTCTGCATCCTTTATACTCTATGATTCAATAAAAATATAACAGTTTAAAGGAAAAAAAATGTGTTTTTTATTTAATTCAAATCTTGCTTTAACACGCTGTTCTATGCAATGCTCCAATTTTACTAACATTAATGTATGAGCTATCAAATGACATTTTTAACGGTTTTCGCCAACATTTTATATTTTCAATAGTGGCAACTTCAAATCTTGTATTAATTTTGGAACATCCTTTACTTAGTATAATTCATAAAATAAAAAAATTACAATGAAATTTAAAATTATTATAAAATACTATGTTGACTTCAGCTTTAGTAACTGAATTTTATCCCTGTTTTCTAATTAAGTCATATTATTCACTGAGAAAGAACTATAAATAAAGTAAGAAAACTTACAACCACATTTTATAAATTTTAAATATTTTCTAATTGACAGAATACCTATACTTTATATCTAAAATTCAAAGAAGAATACGATTAAAATTCTTTTTTTAGTTCAAAATCTTCCAAACGAAAATGTATGAGATTTGAAAATTTCCCACGTTATTCACCGATGCAAAAGATACATTTTTTTATTTCCTAAATTCGCAGACAACCGAACAGACAGATGAGCTGTTTTTAGTTCTTGCTTTGTTTACAAATCACGCTAGGTCATATTCACCTCCTTCGTGTTATCTTCTTTCTGAATGCCGTTGCTGATGAAGTAACGAGTTTTTCTTCGAATAAGTATACCGAGCTTATTTGTTAAGAGCAAATATAAAACAAATTATTATTCTTTTCACAGATAGAACGTGTGACCTAATGCCATTAAGTAACATAACATAAAAAAGATATATATAAGTAACGAAAGATAAAAAGGATCTAAAAATATGAATTTGTAGATCCTTTGAACTTTAAAATGTAAGAAAAGAAAATGAAGAACTAATAACAGTTACTGAATATTAATTTTTTGTTTCGTGAAAACACAGCATTCCTGCCTCCTTCTAATTTAAGTGCATTTATTAGAAGTTTCCCAGTACAAAGAATAAATTGCTTTCATTTATTCCTTACAATTTTATACACACACACACACACACACACATATATATATATATATATATAAACAATTTATAAAAAATATACAAAATATTAGAAAATAAAACAAATGATAATATAACAACAAATATATATCACATTACATAGCATAATTTTTTAAGCTGAAGCCGAAAACTACAATTTTGCTACAACATTCCTTTGGTCAATTTTCTAAATGACACTATTTCAGAATGCCCTGGGCCGCGGTGGCCTGGTGGTAAAGTCTCAGCTTCGGAACCGGAGGGTTTCAGGTTCGAGACTCCATTCCACCGAAGAACCGTCGTGTGAGGGGGTCTCTTGCACGTTAAATCTGTCGGGCCAATCGTCCTCTCACTGGTGTGGCGTGGTGGGGAGAGGGGGATGCCAGTTCAAGTGTCGTAATCGTCATCTGACCGTGGTTCAAAATCACGAGGTCCGTCCTAAAATAGCCCTCGTGTTGCTTTAAAACGGGACGTTAATGTAACTAAATTAAACTAAACTAAACTTCAGAATGCCCTAGATTCTAATTCATGTACATCTATTATTCAATTTAAAAAATTCTTGTCATATTAGAAATCTTTGCCTTTTTTAAGTGAAGATCCCATCCTGAAATGGAGAAGTTCACGAATTTTCGTATCATAAAATCTTTAAAGTAGATTAATTCTGGTAAATTCCTTAGAATCTTTATCAAAAAATCATTGGAAAAATTTTGTTAAATTTCATTATGCTGGAAAACTAGTTTTTCTTTTTCTTTTTTTATTTTATCATTAATTGTCATCCTGTGTATAATTTTACATTTTAAAATTTATTAGCTATTCAAAATTCATTCATAGACATTTCAATCTGACTTGATTCAAACTATTCGGTATCATCAGTATCTTATGTATTCTGGCAATAAAATAATACATTCCTCAAACAGCATGTTATTAGAAGAAAAAAGGAAATTGATAACAAGTTAATACTTTATTTTAATTTTTATTTTCATATGGAAATGTATATTTTGAATGCTGGAATTGTTTTATAAGTAAATATAAGGCAGCGGAATTTATTTTCGACTGAAAACTGTTATAAATCCTGTAATTAATGCTCTAAGTCACTAGTTTGTCATGTTACCATTCTTTATAATTGTGGATAACTCTACTATAAACAGATATCTTCAAGGAGACAATTATTTTTTTTGTCTTTTCTGTTTCATGAAATCTTATTCTGGTTTTAAAATATTACATTCGAGGCTCTCCCAAAGGCTAACACTGAGGTGAATCTTATTCAGTGTGCTAATAGAATTGTGGGATTCCATGAGTCTTAAAAATAAATTTGCTGTTCAAATAATTGCCAAAAGATTTTTAAATTAATATTTAATATAATTTTATCTGCAATAAATAATTTAACTTTATTTCAGAATTGTCGTTTAATTGAATTAAATTTAATTGAATGGTTATTTAATTGAATAAATGTTTCCTCACATATAAATTAAAATGTATATTTTTGTATATATTAATAATTTTTTTAAAAATTTTAAATAAAATACTATTTATGTATCCATTTTTAAAAAACTAATTTGAATATGACGAATTTTTGATAAGTTTTATATTAAACAGAAAAAATAAACTTTTTGAAATGTAACTACCTGATTTTGTTTAATCATATTAGTTAAAACATTAAACAGAAGAAGGGCTATTTTAGAGCGTACCTTTTACTTTTATACTCCTATCAGAAGATGAGGACGATATCTGAGCTGACACTTTCCTGTTCAGATTTCCACACCAAATCATTAGCAGAAGAAGATTGATCCTGGGAAATCTGACATTTAAAAACTCGCTTCTGCTGGGGCCTGTAGTAGAATTGGGTTTTCGAATCTGGTCTTGAACCTTAGACTTCCCCACCCTCCATTTGGCTTCTTGTTGAATTCAATTATGTGAACAATCAAAGGCACCTGAATAACAAAACAGTATTTTAGAAAGCCATCAATCTGTAAAATTAAAAAAAGATTTAGCTGAGGAAAGTATCTTCACTGCACCTCAATTGTTTAAAATAGAAGAAAATTTTATTGTTTCATAGACTCTCAAATCAAATTTTGTTCCTGTTGGGAGTCCTTGATTTTCCTAGGAGCTAAAATCGTTAGAAAGGGCTTTGTCCTTATTCTTTACGTCACTGCTAGGACTTAAAAAAATTCAAATACAATAATGATGTCTATATCCCTTCATCTGAGCTTTCGTATAAAATCTGTTTCCCCATTTAAATATCCCATCCCTATTTTCAAAAATCTCGAATCCCTGGCACTGATACACCAGAGGGATGTTCTCTCTAAATCTGACCCACCTAGATCCCCCCTTGAACTCAACCCGAAACCAGTCTTTTTCTTCGCATCGCCAGTCGGTTCCTTTCGGTTGGTTTTATTGCATTCCTTTTGGAGGAAAGGACTCGCACGAATCGCTACGAGAAAATTATGGAAATAACATCCAGAGACAATAAGGAAGCGGAACCGTCGCGCCATTAGCAATGCAAGTGCATGTAGATGCGCGTGCATCTACAAGAGCCCTTCTGTTTAATCTAACCGTTTAACTCTTGTTAACCCCCTTGCGATTGCTGACCTAAAACACCTAAAGCTTGTCGGACGGACATTAAAAGGATCTCTTATACTAGACTTTGCTCTTGTTGCTCACAGTAGGTTTTCTTTTTCGCTTTTGTCGGTTCAATATTTCGCGCTATTTTTAAATGACACAATCATTATAGCTTTTGTTGCTTTTCTAAATGGGATTATACTCTGATTCTCGTGGAAGATCTCGGTTCCCTTAATTCTCATCGAATAGTTCCTTTTGTGGCAATAAACTTGACCTGAAATTAATAAGCGAGGAATAGGATCATGAAAAAGAGAAACTGATAACAGGAATTCTGTTCTTAGTCTAGTTGATTAGAAGACGAGTTTTTGCTGATATTTTTCCTCACTGTGATGAATCTCTTCAAGTCGTCACGAATTCTTGCGTTTTTTATCATATATATATATTTTTAACCTACTTAATTCAAAATTCTTAAATCGCAGCCTAATTTATAAAAACCGATAAAATGATCATTTTTGATAAATTATGTCTTCAATTTCGACCTAAATACTTTGTTAATGTTTTACAAGTCTTTCTTAAACTAAAAGCTCAATGGTCATTCCAAAAATTGCTTTTTTTTTAAATTTGCGAACTGATGCTCTAATAATTTTAACATAATTTTAATTGTATATTGCCAATGATAGTTTAACCAAAGGATAAGCCATATTACTGACTCTCCGTCCCGTCCGAAGGGACTTGAAAATAAATACTGAATGTCTGGACAGCCTCAACAACCGCAGTTCCGACCTAATAACTTCTGGTGGGAACTGTGGTTGAGTCCTAAGGGCCATCACCGGCCGCGGTACAACGTTCCCCGAAGAAAGTACATGCAGTCATCGATGGGAGGAGTCATATCTCCCATCTTTTGTGTGCACTCCGGGTTGGCGAGATCCAACCACCATGCCGGAAGCATCCCATCCTGAATTACGAGGTGCCCCCGGGGGTCAAACTAAAGGATAATAATAAATGAAAATAAATAGTAAAATTTCAAGTACTGTACAATATAAAACGTATCATATTTTTTTTCTTAATATAAAATAGAATTCTTGTTATCTAAGTAAGTTAATTGCAATCCAAAACCTGATAGTTGGATAACTGACTAAAATGAAAGAATATTTTTTTACATTATGACTAATGAAAACGAAATTTACTTATTACGTATTAATTTAATAACTGCAGAAAAAAAAAGCATACTTACATATTGTATTAATGTATTAAAGCTTGAACATGTCTATCAAAAAGTTTCGATGTCCACTTGGAAAACTTTATTTGCGTATTTCATTTTTCCAAAATAACCTAGACAGATATAATTGATGTTTTATTGCATCTAGTAGCGGATTTCAAAACACTCAGCTGCATTTTCACAAATGGTTCAAAGGGTAGATTAATAAAAAAGTCTAAATAGTCTTATTTATTTACAAATTTTTAAAATTAGAGAAAATTTAAATTTTATAATTTATAAAATCTCAGGATAATACTAATGTTTTTAGCAAGTATATTTAGTCGTATTTATTTCATTACGTTCATTTAGTTGTTACTGTTGCTAAAAACACCGAACATCTGCTATTAAATATTATAGACAAATGCTGAAGCCGCATAGTAGCCATGAATCTCAGGAAATAAATAAAAGCATATGTATTTTTTCATGTATTTATTCATACATATATTTAAGAAAATAACCAAAAATAAATTATTGGAATGACACGAAATACTTTTTACAAGAAGTTCAAATCACAAAATATAGCTGCAACCAAAAATAGTTTCTTCCTAGGCAGAATTTTTGTTCCGTATGTTGCAAATGTTGATGATAATTTCGCGCAAGTTTCATCTATACATATATTCCTGCTTATTTATTTATCATGTGATAACATGATGTTGTTTTGGTTTGAGATTTTTGAAACTTAAAAATGCGTAGGCAACAAATTGACGATTTATTGCTTTTGAGGCATAAATTTTTCTCTTTTAAGATTATTAGCAAATAATGCAGAAGGTTGTCACATTTGGCAATTTATCTCTAACTAAAGTTATAACTTGATTTCCAGATTATTCATTCTCTGAATTTTTACGAATTGTCTTAATTATTTTAAGTTATTAACCAATTTAAACCGTTTTGAAACAATCACGAGACTATCAGATTACGCATATGCCTATATTTAAAAAAAACGATGTTTTCCTTTTTTTTTTCCCTTCATGTAAAAATCGGTCGAGCTCCAAAACTTTGTTTGCCAGCTATAAAAATTGAAAATGAATTTTTTTAAAATTATAATTATAGAGAGAGAGAAAGAGAGGAGAGGATAGAGAATTCGTGCCATTGTTTCAAACAGGTTTAAATTGGTTAATAACTAAGTTAATTTAAATAATAGCTTAAAAAAATAATGTTTTCACGTGATAACTTAAAATTTGCGACTGCAGATTTCTTTTTTTTTCTTTCGTTTTTTAATAAAGTTTTCAAATAATAGAATACGAGGTACAGGTATGTACGATTAGATTAAATTAAGACTGTATTTGAATAAAGTCTTAACGAAAGCAGAAATTATTAACGAAAGCAGTTGAAGCAAAAAACATTATTTTCTTCACTTCTTTCTCTCGTTTCTCATATTTATACTAAATTCAAAATAAATTATTATAAAACAATATTATTTTTATTAGTTCGTTTAAATATTTGCTCCTGAAAGAAAATTTTACTGACACAGTGTATAAAAATTAGAGAAAAAAGATTTTAATTACTTGAAAGATAAGGTGTATATGCAAAAAAATATATTATTTAAAATCAAAATGTTTGGAAAATTCTTCTAATAATATTGTATTTTTGAAATTTGGACAAAGAGATTCGCAAAAGGTATTTTCGTAAATAAAGATTGATGATCTGTGGATTCTTGCAAAACAATCCAAATTTGAAGTCTTTTTTTTTAATTCGGCTACGCTCAAAACTATACACAAACAAGTGATAAAACTTATTGTTTGTCTTACTTTCAAATCATGTTTTCATTCTAAACTAAATGAATTTTGAATTTCTTGATTACATTCCTTTGATAATTTTTTTTGAAAAGTAAAACATTTTATGCTATTGAAGATAAAGAAGATGTAAATAAATTTTGCAACAATGGAAACACTACAGGCAAATCAGAACGAATTTCAAGTTCTTTAGTGTTTTAAGTTCAGGTTCTTTATGGTTCAACACAATGATTAACTTAAACAGAATGATCTATTTCAAATCACACGCGGTTGTTAGGAGTAGCATGACTTCATTTTCTTATTTCTAGTACAAATAGGTGTATAAAAAATTGTTTTTTTTTCTGTCGAAAAAAATCACGTTATTAAATACTCGATGAAACGATAAAAATGTTTTGAATTTTGTTGGAACAATGAAGTTTGTTATTGAAAATTATGCAAAATAATATATATTTAAAGTTACTTACAAAATTCAGCAAAGATTACATTACAATCAAATTGGTATCCTTTTTTTTTATTTTAAAATAGTGCAAAAATCAATTTTTTCTATAATATTTTCTGGAAATAGTACAGGATAATGCGAATCTCTCAATTGATCTATATAAATAAAAATGAATGTTGGTTTGTATGTCTCTTGTGCCTTCCTAAACCATTCATCCGATTGCGATGAAACTTGGTCAGCTTATTGTTTATACCTACGAGATAGTTATAGGGATAACACAATTATTTAAAAAAATTTAAAAACCGAGTTTTAACTGCATCTATTTACCAAGGATTAATCTCTAAATAACTCGCAGAGGAGAAAATAGATTCTGTAGAAAGCTAAATCTAAGTTAAAAGTTAATATTTGTAGCTTTAGTACGCAAATGTTATGCAAGTCATTTTCAGAGGTAACAACTTTATTACACATTATGCGAGAAAATTTTGGGGAGACAGACTCTTTTGCAGTGTATCTAAAGACAAATTGTTGTAATCTTTTAAAAATTTTATGAATCTCTATGTTACAAAATTTCTTAAATCCAATGAAAAAGAAATTAAATGCGTTTGTATGTGAAGATGATAACTTAAAAGCTGAACAAACCAGAGAAATTAAATTTGATACATAATTTCTACATAAAAATATAATTTTTTAACAATTGGTGATGAAATTCACCTATGAGGAAATTACTCTATGTAATAAATAGATAGCTCAGACACACAGTGAACTAGACCAATGAAAGTTGGCATATCGTTAATTATCAAACGTTATTTTATAGTAATGTTTGACAATTTTTTGGTATATCATTATTCTATAATGTACAACCAAATGAATAGATGAATTTCTGTATACAATCCTTATAACCAAAACTACAGAAAAGGATCTAATTTTGGATTGTGGTTATAATTAGATAAATTTTTAATTTTTTTCTCGTTTTTCTGTCAGCTTTGAATAAATTGACAGACAAACGGCATACGTCTTGAATTGCAAGATGAATTAAGATCTATATCAAAGTATAAAAGTACATACACATAAAAACAATTAGTCGAGCGGACATCCTTACTATTCCCAGAACATTTTCAAGATAAGCTCAGATGTTCTTCTCTAAAATACTTCAAAATCTGTTACACTGAAACTGGAGACGCATATGTTGTATCAGAATTCTGTTGTATCAGAATAAAATACAAAATAAAACACGCTACTCTCAATAAAATTGAAAGATTCTAAACATACTTAATTTATATTTCAAAAAAGTTAGAAATCTTCTATCGAAACACTTTTATCTATATATGTTTTAATTTTCACAATTATATAATAAATAATATGATATAATAAATTATACAATAAATAAAAAATTAATATTCCTTTTAATAAATATTTTATTTCCATAAATTTCTATAACTCTCAAGGCAATTCGGTTGAATGCACGACCTTCGTAAATGAAGGGCGTACTGAATGTCAGATCTAAATTGGAGCTCTAGGTGATCACTATAGATAGATTTCACTTTATATGAAAAATCGTTTGCAAATAATTCTAAACATAAATGAATAATCTAATTTGAATCGATAATTTCAAAATTTAACATTAAAATTTTAATTTGAAAATGTCTTATTAGCTGTTTTTCCCTTCCTATTATTACTAAAGAAATTATTTACTGATTGAAATTTCTACGATGCCAAAAAGCCTTTTTGGGCCTGTACTTTTAGAAGCCTAGATTTATAAAACTATTTTTAAGTATTATTTTCTTTTTTTTTTCAAAGGAAAAAAACCGCAGCTACGCACATCAAACGCAGATTAAATTCCTACAGTTACGTTGAAACACTAAGGATGAAAAAAAAAAAAAAAAAAACATTTACACAAAGTCTTTACTATTTATCTATAAATTATGTTGTCAAAGGACAAATGACGGTGTCTTTAAATCTAGCAAACACAATATAATAAACGATAAAAAATAGATTTGATGACATATGAGTTTTGTGACACGTCTTTGAGAAAATAACCACTGATGTATACATTGAAAATATGATCTATAGTATTTTTTCTAACTTAATATTGCATCTTCAAAACATTTTAAAAGATGTGATGTTTCACAGAACAAAGAGAGATTCAAGATTTATAGAAGACTTGAAAAAAAATTGAAAACATTTCATTGCAGCTGTTTTGAAGAACTATATAGGACTGGCAAAATAAAAGCGTTCATACATCAATAAAACATCGAATAAAAGGTTACGACTTTTGAAGAAATTAAATTAAGTTGAAGATTTTATAATCAAGTTAATAGATTCAAAATATGTATAAATTTATTTTCTCGTTATCATTTATATAAAGAAAAAATATTGTAATCATCGAAGAATTAAAATTCGAAATTTTTTCAGAATTCTCTAAAACCGAAAAATACACTTTTGGAGCTATATCTGTCTGACTCTGAATATGATGACTCAACAATACTTTGACTTAAGTGGATGAAATTTGGTATATTGACTTTATATTAAATTTTTATATTTCTGTCATGCTTTGAACGAAATACATTCAAAGGAAATCTATCTATACAATTGTTCGAGTACAAATGATCATCATAACTACAAAACGTAAAGAGCAAGACAGATAAAATAGTAAGTACTAATATAGTAAGTAAGGATAGATAAAGTACATAGTTTTGGGATCAAAAGTGTAAACAACCATCAGATTTTAAATTAAATCCATCAAGAGATTGACAGTCTGTACTTTCACAAGGATGTAAAATCATTAATTCAAAATCAAGATTAAATAAATGGAATTCAGTATGTGATTTTATTATTACAATTTTAGTTCAATGCTAAATTTCACTTTCTTCTATTGGGGTAAAAGATGCTCGAAATATATGTTTTATTTCCTACTATTTGTATACTGCAAATTCATGCCAGTAAATAAATGTATTATACTAAAACAAAATCAATTGCTAAAGATCGCATACTAGATTCTGTAAAAATGCTAGATTTAAGTCCAAAAGTTGATACTTCATAACTATTTTTTTTTCTCAGTTTAAGCTTTTCTACTATAATGAGAAGCACACAGCTCCCATGTGTGAAAACAAAATTCTGAATGTTGGTAGCGTTGAAATACCAATTTTATGCTGGAGAAAGGATATAGTTAGAAAATGTACGAGAGCGTTTTGAGGATACGATAAGCCGCTATTTTATATTAGTAAAGTTAAGAAAATTACGCAAATTCATTAAATGAAATTTAGCATATAATTAGTGTCGTTAAAGGAAAGAGGTATCATTTATTCGTTAGTAATGATATAATGTACATTTGATATTATTACCTTTGGTCTTCAATCTAATAGTCAATGAATTTCCATCATGAAATCATGAAGCCATCTATTTATCATTTTGGCCTGAAATGAACCAATATCTTTCATTTTTTTCAATAAAACATTTTGGATATTTTTGTCTGCATTTCTTGAAGTAGTTTTTGATATTTTATTGATGGTGCTGTCTTGAGTTTGTCCGAAAATTGTGGATTGAAGGAATCCACGGAAGTTTTTCATATAGAACACAGATAAAAGGAAATATAAACAGAACGTTTATCGTTTATATTGTTAAAGTCTCAGAGTAAGAAACTTTTTCAGTTGAAATCTCAGAGCCGACACCCTAATATACAGATAATGATGCCAAATAGCTGGTACCAGGAAGCAAGATGTAGTTGGCGATTAGGCATCCGATGGCGATATGAAAGAATATCACCAAGTGTATTTAAACTAAATGAGATATTAAATTAAAACTTCTTTATATCGTTACTCACAGTGCTTAAGTCATATGTTCAGAACTTCTTTCGGTTGAAATTTAATAGACAGTACTGTCTTTTGTCATTATATCATCAATAGAACCCTAATAACCAGTGTCAGAATGGAAGGTGTCTCTGGTAATTTTGCAGCTTGGCATGTAATAGACATACGAAGGAACCCCAAAAAATGGATTTGAACTAACTAAAATGTTAATTTTATTTATTTGTATTCTGAGCGATAATATGCTTTTCACTTATGATTTCTCCCTTTTGTAAAAAGGAACATAATTGATCAAGTATCTGTAACAACTGAACATTCGTAAAACATTGTTCTTAATATACGGGATTAGAAATATTATATTTTGGAATCTATAATTAGAAGAGCTTGTTATCGTAGTTTTATGATTACCAAAAGCTTAAATGATAGGTAAAATGCTAATAACAAAAGATTTTGAAGTTATTTATTTAAACTTGTTTGTTATATCAAGTGAGAAAATGTAATCATACTTTTTTGTATTTATTGTTGTTAAATTTTGTTTTCTTATTTTGGGAATTTCGTACAAAACTTCTAATTATTTTTCTAATTATTTATTTTACTGATATTATTTTACATTAATTAAATTTTCTTTTTTAAAAAAATTAAGACTTCCACTGTTTTTTCTGTCCAATTGCTTTATTTACTTAAGATTTTCAATGAAAAACTCTTTAGTTCATATATTTTTACTCGATTTCAAAACCAATCTCAAAGTTGGAATCTTCTCATCCCTCCCTACTTCCAAAACACCTAGTTAAGAAAGAAACCTAGTTATCTTGTTAAAGAAAGAAAAAATTTAATCTAAAAGTCTAATGGTCCTCTTTATTATTTATTATTCGTCACAAAACCATTCTTGCAATATTTCTTTCGATTATGTGTGTGTGTGTGTGTGTGTGTGTGTGTGTGTGTGTGTGTGTGTGTGTTTAAATCCAAATTGGTTTCTAGTTTTATCTCAATTTAGCCCATAGTAAAAATATTCTCTTATTTCCAGATTCGATTCCAGTGATTAAAAAATCTTGATACTTTACTTTCTTAATGAGTAACTACGAACCAAATTTGGTAGTCATAGATTCAGCATTTTCACTATAAAGAGTTTTGAAAGGGTTTTTTCATTATGAGTGTGGAATCATTTACAGATAAATAATTGCAATAATTTTGTAGATGACCATTTGCAGTGACAACTTTGTTGCGATGACCATACTTAGCAGCAAAGTTGTTTAAGTTTCTTTAGAGATATCTACGTACATTTATTTACAACATCCTTTTTATCACCAGTGCCTGTTGCTGCCGAAAGTTGATATTAATGGAAGGCTATAACTTTTTCATGCTGCCTGCTCTTCTTGTCATATCCTTCTTTATGCACTCTTCCCGGCTTCCATAAGAATGGAAAAGCACCTCCAGGTGTTTCACAATGTCTTCAGTATCATCCACTGAGCGTGAAATTGTATTCCTTTCTATTTCGTTTCCGTAGCCTACCTTCAGAGACCGATTCTTCAGCCGTCAATCTTACTTTTCTTTTTAACATCTTGAAAGACCGTGACCGTGTTCGCTTTTAAACAGCGTGTCCAAAAATGCATGTCTTGTGAAGCTAAGGGACAACGCTCCTAAGCGAGAATCAACCATATCCTACTTTTTAATCTGATATTTGGTATTAGCATTTCTTTTCTCACACTGAATATGGATGGTTTTATTTCTCAATAAATGCTTTAAAATGTTGCTCAAAAGATTCAAGAAGTATGACAGGTCTATATTAAAATATATCACTATCTATTGAACCATGGAATTAAATTCTTTCTCTCCTCAATGTATTTGAGATTCGATAAATTAGATTGTTGCATTCAATGAGCTAAATTAATTCTAGCATAGAAGTGCCATTTATCAAAATTCGCCTAAAAGTTTACTGTACTGATTTAATTTAATTTAGCCTTTTTTGTGTGAGATTGAAAGGCTGTAATCAAAGAAATGTAATTTCTTTTCTTCTAAATTGTTTTATTATGGGAGTATTTTGTCGAAGTTATAGGCTCTGAAATCCTTCATTATAGATGAGTTTATGTGCAAATATCTCCAATTCAAGTGAAATTTGTTAAGATGGCCCTGCATATAATCAAAATAAAAAACAAATTATTTAAATACAGAATGTTTCAAAATAATATAGGCCAGTCTTTTGAATATTTTTTTTTTTTTTGTCCTTCAAGATAATAAATCCCTTTTTTGATAAATGTTCAAACTAATACACAAACTGGCAACTGGCTGTATTAAAAACACTCTGTGTACACTCGTACTGTATAAAAATTTTGTGCAGTACGACTAAGCAACTAAATTGTCTCAAACCTTGTAGCACAAAATTGAATTAAGTATAATTTTCACGGCATAAATCTGTATTAAGAAACTGGAATTCAGCATTTTCTTCAACGACAATTGAATGAAAAAGGTTTATATAAGTGTTTAATTTATCTTCCAATACGGTAAAGCAAAATAGTTAAAAAAGCGTTTTGGCCTAACATTATATTTAAATTGTCTCAAAACAGCAGTTCTTTCATTCTTAGAAGCAAAAATAAAAAATCAATCAATTTTATTTAGCTGATCAGTGCCGTCCTATAAGAAGATAATTCAATATCCAATTTGATATGCAGTAAGGGCTTATTTTAGGCAAAAAAACGGTAAGTTGAAATTTTGTGTAAAATAAAACTATGAAGAATGTTATATTTTAAAGTCCTACTAAAAATATACTTTTTTGGGGGAGTCTTAAAAAATATATTGTGAGAAAAGGCTATATTTTCCTTTCGTATAGAATTTAATTGCTTGGTTGACATGCTTGGCCTTCTAAAAGATTTAAAAATTAACTTACTTTTTTTTAATATGATTGTCAGTAATTCAATTTTTGAAAGTTATTCAATGCGTTAAAACTCTTTATAAGTATGCATTAATTACAATAAAATACAATGGCCGTTAGGAACCAAAATTGTAGCAATAATATTCACTTTTCATCAAGATTTCAAGAATAGATTGATTTTTCGATGATAAGTCGAAATTAATGTATATGAAAATGCATAATGTTGACATTATCATAAATGTCAAACTATAAAAAAATTCTGAAAATCCAACGAGGAGAATAGCAATTTTGCCCCTATCTTAAAAAGGATGCAACAAAAACAGTTTTTATAAGTATAGTGCATTCCTCACTCGCGACTATTCGGCTTCCGTACTATCTGGCCTACTTTCCTTTTACCATAATTTAATGAGGATGGAAAAGTGTTGCATTTACAACATTGCTGAGGCATTGGAAACGAGCGTCTTACGATTCTCATACGAGTCGTGTGCAAAATACAAGTTCTGACAGAAAAAGAGCAGCGTTCTGCTCGCTGTTCATTTTTATCAACGTGTAACGGACCTCAGCTGTTGCCATTGTTCTTGATTACAATCGCCAAAATTGATTATAATCTCCAAATTCTCCAAAGCACATACAGTATTCCTAAATTATTCTTGGAGTATGTGTAACGTTATTTTTAAAAGTATCACAGAATTTATGTTAAAATGTGGACAGCTTATATGCTTTAACTCTCTTGCGCGGTGCAGTATATACGCATATATAAACTACCAGAGCCTTCTATTTTAACTCGATACATTACCAGCAACTGCTTCTATAATTCATCTTGCCGCAGCGCGTTCACATTCTGCCTGACTTGAGATAAATGAATGGCTTAGTAGTCAATAAGAATTCAGAAAATACATTTTATAACAATGGGCTTTGGTATAAAAATTTTGTCGTTTGGTATTGTTAGGAGAAGAAATTAATTCATAGAACTCAGACCTATCTGGCTTTCATGTTATAGACCTGCCCTTCTGCCATATTAGGCCAGATACTCGAGAGTACACTCTGTTTTTAATTTGTGTATACAAAATAAGAATTTTTTATTTATAAATCATTATTATAAAAAGCTAAGGAACTTCGAAATTTCATTTCAGTTTTTTTTTTCTCAAGTTGATTATGATTAAAGGCAACAACAACAAAAAAAACCGTGTATTTTTTTAATAAAATACATATAGAAAATTTCAAATTTTTAATCAAATTTTTTATGTGAAGTACTTCAGAATGAAGTAACACATTAAGAAAGGGATGGAAAATTTATTACAATCTTTAATTTAAGATGAATTTGACTGAATATTGCGTTCATACAATTATTCTCTTTACTTACTGCTACTTTTCCTAGCTCTAATAAAATTTGCAATTTTGCTTTGTTATATTTTAGACTAGCCGCCTTTGGCGACCAGCTGGTTCGCCATGAGTAATGCTTTCTAAAATTTTCAATTAAATCACATTTTCATTAGCCTAGAAGTAATTCCGGGAATTGATTGGCCTGAAAGCAATATTTTCTTTAAGATGATGGACGAAAAGTCCTAAAAGAACACCTTTTCCTAATAATATTCTTTAATTTTATAAATCAATCAGTTTTAACTATCGGTTATGCTTCCAAAATATTAAAAATGTTTTTTTCGATAATGTTGCCAAAATAAGAAATATGTTTTTTTTTTTCAAAGAAAGCGAGAAAGGGAAAAAAGTATTGAATTAATGATACAGATTTTGCAAACGATTACATAAATATGCCATTAAGTCGCGATTTCAATGCATATCCTGTCTAAATTCAATCAGGTTTACTGTAAATAAAGATAATTTATGGAATTAATGATACAGATATTGCAAAAGATCATAGAATCATTTGCATTTATTTTTTAAAGAAAATATCACATTTTATATTTATTTTATTTTATCCTGTCACGTGCTGACAGTTGCATTTCTGTAGATTTATTTTGTGATGATAATTTTTTTTTATTTGAATTTCCGGCATTCTTTTATTTTATCCAGTCACGTGATAAAAACATGGTTAAAATATTTCTTTAAAAATTCGTTAAAAATAGAAGCTTACGTTATAAATTTAAAAAACTGATATCATTAGAAAGCTAATTTTTTTATCTTTAAATTGATGTAAAAATCATGTTTGTCCAATGATATTTTCGGAAGTTATAACGGAAAAACGTCGAAATTTCGCTTAAATTTTAATTAATTCAAATTCTAATTAAAAATTCGAAAAAAGGGCTCCGAGGTGCACATTCCGAACCTCCAAGGTATGCATGTACCAAATTTGGTAGCTGTAGGTCCAACGGTCTGGCCTGTAGAGCGCCAACACACACACACACACACGCACACACACACACATTGAGCTTTATTATAAGTATAGATTACTATGATTGATATCTTTTCAATATTTAGAATGCAAATGTTGATGTACAAATTATTTGCAACAAATGATTTTAAATAAATTCATTTCGAAAATCAGTTGTGTTTACATTTTGCAATGATGATGACTTCAAATATATGGGATGGGAGTCTGAATGATACAAACAAAAGTTATAGCTTAAATGACTAATATTTCAATTTTAACGCTACCCCCACCCCCCAAAAAGTAATTACTAGAACAAAAAATGTCTTTATTTGTTAAATGATAAAAATTCTTCACACTGTTTCTGTATTTTAAAACCCAATAGCATTTTAAGTAAAATTTTAAAAGGTGTTTTTTTTTTTTTTTTGCATTTATATTCCAAAATTTAAAAAACAAATAATAACAAACTGTTACACCAGATTAGTTATCTTTTTACATATAGCAACTAAATTGAAATAAAATAAAACATTTCCTTTTGTTTTAGGAAAAAATCGAATTAAAAAAAAGAATAAATTCTTAAAACAAAAGAATTGCCGATTCTTTACGTCAGCAAAGAAAATATGAGATTTTATTTTAGAAAAAACGATTTGAAAGTATTGCGAATTTGTTGATTATAAGATTTATGAACTTTTGCACGCTTTAAAACTTGTACATTTTTCAAAATGATTTTGACAAAAATGAACATGAAGTAGAACATACTGGAATTGTAATGCATTTATTTACATCTATATGCAGTCATCTTATACACATTTAATTGCAGTATATAATA
Organism: Argiope trifasciata; assembly: GCA_026543055.1. NCBI lineage: Eukaryota > Metazoa > Arthropoda > Arachnida > Araneae > Araneidae > Argiope > Argiope trifasciata. Next base: position 16,386 of record JAPMOQ010001815.1, on the reverse strand, counting down.
TTTGGCTTATTTTGGTGAAAAATATGATGAGAGAAAAATCTCTTAGAAAATGATGAGCCAATAAATTTTAGAAACAAAGTAAAAGCTTGAGTTTTATATATTAAAAAAAAAATCCATATAATATTCAAGCAAGTGCTTGTATTTTTATTATTATTTTATTTTCTATGCATAACAATCGAATTTCATCTCTTTAACTTTCCATTTTTTTTCTGATTAATTGATTTTTTAAAATCAATTCAGCTTCTGAATAAATTTCGTTAACTACTTTTTTTAATCTTCTGATTAGCAATTTGGTTTAGTTTAAAAAAATTAATTTTTTTTATTGTTTGTTATTTTTTTTTATTTGTTTGGATAATAAATGAATGGCGGTTAACATACAATTTAATTTTCCATTTTAACTAACAAGTTCTCCACAATTACAAATAGAATATAAAATTTTCAATTTTGGTACTTTGCGCTTTATTTCTTCTGGTAGAAAGCTAAAGAAAATTTTAAAAAATCATAATTTGATTGAAGTCTTCTGGATTGATTTTGATTTTCAATAATAAATAATTCCTCTGTCAGAAAAATTAAAGATAAATTGCATAGTTTTACTAAAATGGTACTGAAAACTAATTTATCGTTTTATATAAAAAGTAAGAAAATTTTCATTAATTTAATTTCAGTTTGATTAAAATATTTACATTTTAGTCATACTGTCCACCTCCCCCCCCCAACTTCTTTAAACGCCACCCTTCATCAATATTATTCGAATTTTCCCACGCTTTGAAATGAAGTGCTTAATGCTTTATCGCATTGATAAATATTTAAAGGAAAGATTTCTGGTGCTTATCTAATCAATTTCAAAAGAAACTGTGTTAAGTTTATTTAAATCAGTTATTTTTAAAGTGTTATAATTTCAGAGCAGACTTAAAGTAAAAATAATAATTACAAAATAAAAGTTGCTATTTTTGGAGACAAAAAAATCTCGTTTGTAATGCTAATGGAATGACATGAGTTTGAAATCATGTACAAATTATTATCCGTCTAGTAGAGAAAAAAAAAGCTTTTACGCATGTTTTCCGCAATCAAAGGCGCTTTATTTTTAATTCTGGAACATATTTGGCAACTAACTAGCAGCTGTTTTTCATCCGTTCATAAAAACCACACATGAGGAAATTGTGGTAACCCTGACATTTGGCGCGCTTCCCTCTCAGCTGCTTCCCTGCGCGTTGTAGTTCTGTTCGGTACACAGCAGAGCATGGTAAAATCGTAGATCCGGTATATTTGTAGTTTATTACTTTCAATTGTGATATATCCATTGGCAATCAAGTTAATGAATAATTCGATATTTTATGAGTTCCCTGCGTGTTAAATCTGGATGTTAATTGGTTTGAATTCTTGTGGAATATTCTTTTTTGATGCTGGATTAAAAATTTTCACCATGGTTACATCGTGACCCCGGTGTCATCGCTATGACAAACAGTAGTGCTTATTTTTCGTTTCTATTTAACAGGTTTGTACAGTTAATTATGGAGTTTTAATTTTATTACAGATCTGAATTTGATTAGAGTATATGCAGATGTCTGTTGCTTCTAATTGCATTATGTCAAAGAATGTTAATTTAATAATAATATATGTTTTGAAATGAATTTTTAAAATAAAAATACGAAACTAGAATTTAAATGCTAAGACATACTGTTTATTATAAATAATGTGCAAATGTATTTACACAACTTATGAAAATCATGAATATGTTTCTCTGTTTATTAAATAAAGAAATGAATAATTAATTATATTTGAATAATTTTATTTGTTTCGTGTGTTATTTTTCAAATTTGCGAATATAATTTTATTAATATATAAATAAAATACCTAGTAAACGGGAATATTCATGGAAGTTTGGCATGTTGTCAATTTAAATGTGCAGTATCATTCTCTTGGCTCACTCCATTTTTAATTTTAGATTCACTAAGAACTCACATACACTGCAAGAAATTTATATATTTAGTGTTTGATGTGACCTTAAAAAATTTTCTCAGAAAATTTTCAACACCTATTTTCATTAAAGTATTTTTAATCTGCAACACAGTCTGTTCATATTATATGGGTTCCTCTATTAAATATTTATTTGTAAAGGCACAGCATGTGGTTCTTGTTTGATATTTTGAAGAATGTTTATAAACTTGCATTGCAGTGTATCTGTATTTCTATTTAGATTGAGCATATAGTTTTTATTGTTAGTCATATTATTTTTGTAAGTATATATATATCCTCCCCCCATTCTGTGATTAGCTATAGGCAAGTTCTGTAACTGCATTTATATGAGCAAGCAAGTTAGAAAAGATCTAGCAAATATTAATATGATTTAATAAAGTTGTTTGTTGATAATTTATTATCATCTGTTTACAATAAATCATGACAAGTTGGTGTAGTTGTGTTTATGGTTGCAGCTCTGACTATAACTTAATAGCTAAGCATACTGATTTTTATTTATTTGCATGGTATGGAATTCTATACTGAGCTCATAAAACATATAAATACTGTATAAAATTTATATATTTTTGTTTGATTTTGGGTTCTAATTTTATTTATTCAAATATTTTTATAATTTTTAAATAATGTTTACATAAGTTTATAATACTTAAATGATATATAATATGAATTGTTGAGAGTCTTTTTTTTAAATATCTTTTGAACATCATTTGAACAAGAAACATTCGTCTAATAACTTTTAAAATTTTCTGAAAATTCATTTAAATTCACTGACTGTAGTATATGTAATTGATAGAATCATCAAATTTATATGTAATTATGTCATTGAAATGATTTATATACTTTTATAACTGTTGACTAAATGACTTGTTTAATGTTTTGCTACGTAATTGTTTCTAAAAAGTTGCTTCTTAGGTATTCACACCTTTAACTTTTACCTTTTTTTTACCTGACTTTTCTATTTTTAAAAATAACAGTTTTATTAATTTGCTTTTGTATTTTATTAATTTGTGAAAAAATTGAATATTTTCTTAGAATTGAAAATGTTTATTTTATTGCTTGGATTCTGAAATATGAATTTGTATTTTTAAAGAAACACTAAAAATAATTTGATTATTGAAAAAATATTTTTTTATATGTTAGAAATTTAAGTATAATATAATATGATTTATTTTCAACCACTTAAGAGATTAATACTATTTATATAAGTTGAAGCAATAAGCTTAAATTAATATCAAAGCTGTTTTTGACTTAGAAGTGAAATACCATGGCACTGAGCAGTTATTTAAATTTCTGCTGAACTGATAAAACTATATTATGTTTAGAAATTTCTTGTATGAATCTCTTTTAACTATTGAATTAAATCTACTAAAAACTTTAGTCATAATATTTTGATTCATATTAAAATACTTCATTAGATACTCACTTTTAATTTATTACTAAATTTTATTTATTTTTCTGTTTTTGTTTTATTTGTTATTTATATTTATTGTAATATATTAGATTTATTCTTAGGTATTGTTTTTTACATGTTCATTTTTTCCTTTTACATTCGAAGTTTATTTTCTTCCTTCTTTTAATGAATATATTGAACACATACGTTATTTTACAAAATTAATCTCCCCCATTTGGTTTTTGAATAATTTTTTTCTATGAATTATGTATTTATTATTATTCTTTGTTGAAAGTTGTTATATGTTTTACTGCTAATAACAATATTTTGTATTGCAATACTTAACATTTCAAATTTATAATTAATTATTTTTGGACCATTTCTCTTTGCGATTAATAAAATTTAATATTTTGCCAAAGTTTATTATCTGACAGTTCTGTTTCTGAATATTAAATTTAATAGATATTCCTCTTTGAGATTCTTATAATTTGGACTCGTAACCTTTCATTATTTATTATGAATATAATTAACAGTGAAACAATTATAAACAATATGTTATTGATTAAAAAGATACTAATTAATTTTCTCCTTTTTTCTTCTGAGTTTTAAATAATATGGCAAAAAAATTGAAATAAGCATTTCTTTTATTGTTTAATATTTTTATTTGTAAAGAAGCTATTATTAAAAAGTTAACCAGTTCTAAACAAAAACAAACAAAAAAAAAACCCACCCCTAAAGTTTCATTATTATGCTGGTGAAATAATGACATAGCTGTTCTTGAGATAAGTTTGCTTTTTTGTGCTTATTTATTTGAAAATAAAATTAAATTTTGATATACTTCCTTGACTATTTCAACCCTGAGCAAATCACTGAATACTTTCCAGATTTTCTATAGAAATGTTACTTTTTGAAGATTCCTCTTTACTTCTCATTTGCAGTTGTGTAAAGTCATAGATTCTAATTTTTATTTCTCCTGTAAAACTTCTATGAAAATGTTATTGAATTAGAGAATGGTGAAATAAACAAAATGAAGCATGTTAATTTTTAAAATCAAAAACGAAGAATAGTATTCGACTTATCCTTTATACTGAATAATTTTATTCTTCATATTTAAAAGAGAGAAGAAATCAATTGAATTTAAAATTTGTATCTTTATTTGTTGTTTGTCCTATATTTCTATTTTTTAATTTATAGTCCAAGTAATTTAAATTAATTATAAATGAGGAAGAGGGTTAAGACATTAAGAAATGGTTCTTTTTCAGTTAAGTTTTAAAACATGCCATTCATTATACCTTTTGGTGATGAATACTTCTTAGTGAAAATACTATAATAAATTTGGTGCATTTTCATTTAGAAATATTACTTCCAACATGCTTTTCAAAAATAATTTTATTTATTTTTTTGTTTGTTTGCCTACATAGGACAACTCTTGTCTCTTTGAAAATTCGAATATGAATGAGGATAAAACTAAATGTCAATTTTAAAGTAGGTAAAATATACTATAAAGTATTAACTCTCTTCCTAATCGTTTAGCAACGTTTTATATAACAAAAGAACATTATTTTACATTTCAGTTGCGTAGTCAATTTTCTGATTCGTGAATTAATTATAGGCGATCTTTTTTCAGGTCAGTAAAATATATTTTTGTTATTTCTCAAAAACAAGTTTCATATAAACAAATATGATATTCTGTTGGGACCTTCACAAAAAAAACATCATGAAAATCAATTATTCGTTTCCGATTTCAATTGAAACACAAGATTGTAAATTTAAACCTTCAAAAGAATTGCTTAAAATTTAGTATAAAAACTTCTGCTTGAATTCGAGAAGGGTACTTTAGTTTCAGCTTTGTCCCCAGGTGCTCTCTAAGTACCAGGTCAGAAATTTAATCGCTTGGTTATTTTTGATGAG
>JAPMOQ010001815.1:0-11008 GCA_026543055.1 Argiope trifasciata | reverse complement strand
AGAGAGAAAAAAGTTGTTATATATATATCGAAATTTTTGACATTTTATTTCTAAAAAGACAAATTATACGTTTTCAAATTTTGCTTTCTGTCGATATAAAATGTGGGTAATTTCTTAAAATTTCATTTTTTTAAAAAAATAGTGCCATATAATTAATTTATATATTTTTTTATCATATACCAATTTTTTTTCTTGCGATCTGATGTTTTTGTACAGTTTTTCTATTTGTGTTTTATGAATATGTACCAGATTACCTTTACCATCACTTCCTACCTTGTGATTTGGGTTGCGGATAATGTTCAGGTGTTCTTTCAGTAGCGGCCAATCGTATTAAAAGAATATATTCAGAAGATCTAAATTTTTGCTAATTATATACTCATATGTGGAATTATCTCATTAGTAAAATCGAAAATTCAATGGTGATTTTCATATGAATCAAGAAGGGATACTTCTTTTCTACGTTTTCTTATTCAATCTATGTTACAAATTATCACACTGTTCAGAAAATTTAGCTATTTTGTCCTTTTTTTAAAAAAAATAAGGTTTTTAAAAGAAATACTAGAGCTTGGTTTGAATTTGAAGAATAAAAATTAGAAAATGCATTGTCTTATTATGGAATTCATGCGCATAACATCACAATATGTGGCACACTTTACTTTGCCTGTTATTGGTACCTAATTGCATGTTGCTCTGTCATCTTGTGACATGTAGATTCGATTCCAAAATTAAATAATAGAGGAAATCTGATGTTATCCTATTGCATAGAAATTTAATTTAGTGAGCTTTTAATTAGCATTTTAGAGCATTGCCGATTCAATCTAAAAATTGCCTTACTGAAAAATATATTCGAATATATGTTGTGCAAATATTGTGATTAATAATTAAATTGAATTTCTAAGAAATTCAGTTCATGATCAGAAATGCTCAGAAATACATGTAGATACGAGCATCAAGAAATAAAAACCGAAGCAACAAAAGGCGCAACTACAATCGGTATTCAAAACCCCATCTGCAAGGTCGCAGCATCGTTCTCACGTTGCTGAAGAAAAATTACCGTGCTTGTTCATCTTAACTTCGCCGTTCTCTTCGTCCGTATATAATTGAGCGACCAATCGACAACTTTTTCTTCACTGATTGAGTGAATAAAGATGTATAGAATAAGCACGGTAATTTTTCTTCAAGCTTTTATCTCTATTATTAAATAGTGGTGTTGTCATTTTTTTATTTTTTTTAATATTAAATATAATTATTCATCAAATAATGTATTTTTCTCAAACTTTATTATATATAAAATGTGAAAATTTGAAACGAGTACAAGTTGTAACACAATGGTTAATTAAAATTGTTAAATTTTTTTGCAAATTTTTAAAATGTGTAAAATAATAGTGTGAATGGTACAAGAGTTTGTGAACCTTAGTAATTGTAGCACAAAAGCAATTATTTATTTTTATTACTATGCTTAGTAAGAACATGGCTTTCTTTGTGAGTAGTAGAATGAATGTTAAAAAAATTTTAAATGTGAATTCTTTTTATATAAACAAGATATTTTTTTCATTTGAAAATAAGATATTTGTTAAAAATATCAATTGCCAAATTATAAAAATTATATCCCTAATAAAGGCCCAATTTCATATATACAAATTATATATATATATATATAATATAGTAATGTACTGAGATTCAGATTATTATCCGTTTGCCATATTTTACTATTTAGATAGTAACTTTAGATACCTAGCTTCTAAGTTGTTCTATTATATCATTCAAAAAACTTTAAAAGAATAGCACATGCTTCGCTATCTGCTTTGTCATTATAAATGGCTCCATGGATTTCAACGAAATCAACTTAATCTTTATCCTTCTGCTTCAAAAGCGGAGACTTGATTTCTGACTTTAATATTTAATCCAAAGGTTTTTCGATTTAGGAAGGATTTAAATTATTCTGTTAATTCTTTTATTCGTCAATGTAAATTTGTTACATAATTAAATTATTTTTGTCATCTATATAGACGAGACATTTAAGTTATATATCGATGAAACTGCAAGTATATTTCTCAGGCGACATCATCATCATCATTATTATAACCTTTTAATAAATATCTTAAATGTATTTAACTATTTGTCTTTTAAGTATGAATGTTCGTTTCATAAATATTTGCATTTTTGTTCAACAACCTGCTGTTTTATAAGTTACCTTATATCTATATGACTTGAAAATTATACTTATGAGTGGCATATTTGTTTATTGCGTGTTTCTGATTTTATTAATTTAAATGAGCAATTATTGTAAGTCTATAAATTAATTTTATGTATCTTAGAAAAAGTTCTAACTATTTGGATCATATTTTATATTTAAATAAGGCTTAAAAATTCGTCCGAAATAAGGATTTTAACTTTATCTACATAGGGTCTTTCCTGACAAAAACGCAATCATGTTTTTTTTTTTTTTTTTTTTTTTTTTTTTTGCTTTAAAAACATTTTTTAATAATTAAATATTGACATGTGGCGAAACATGACCTGTAAAAACGTATCACATATATAGTTGTGGTTAAGGCTTCGAATTCCTATGGTTTTATTTCATGTTCGATCTCCCGTTTGCAATTTAAGAGATTTTGCTTATAACTGCTTTATAACATATAAATTTTATTCATAATTTTACAAAAAAAGAAAGGAAAAGAAGGAGGGGGGCTGAAACTGCCCAATGAAGCTTGGCTTTTCAGGTATTACGTATAAATCATTACCTTAATTAAACGCATAGCCATTCTAAGTCAGGTTATATACGAAGTATATAAAGATCGCTGTATTCCATAACTTTTCTTTCATTCATGTATCGAATTTTCAATAATCAGACGTCCTTTTATAAACTAACTCTACCCAGCGTGTGCGGTCGGTACAAGTAGTTCTTTATCCTAAGATAGATAAATCTTGCTGAAGATATCGATTCGAAAATCCGTCTCGCTTCGCCTTTCGAAGATAAAAAGGCCTTGTTCTTAATGTCTTGAGTAGAATTCGTTCATTGAAGAAGCCGTATAGCTAGCTATCTGTAAATATATCTCCAATTTTTCTTCTTTTTATTTCTTCCTTCTACTAAATGATATCCGTGTTGAATTTTGCATATCTACTTCGGGGGATAATGAAATGACACTTCGGCCTAGGTGCTTTGAGAAGAACTGCTGTGTTGTTTGTCATGTGTAAATGCCTTGCTGTTTAGTTAAATACTATTCGCAGTGTGAACTGCAAATTGGTATAAACTGAAGTCCTATAAAAAAATCCATTTAAATTTCAAAGTATATACCTCCTTTTAAAATCGTTGATGCGCGCAGCAACAGTTCTGCCGATACATGCTGCTATTTGCTGATCTTTTATTAATTGTTTTGCAAATATGTTACAAGAGTTTCTTCACAAATAATTCGCTTATTTATTCTTCATTGAGTTAAAAATATTAATGCTATAAAATTCTCAAAAATTTCAATCCTCATTCTACTGTACAGGTCAATTTAGTTTCTATGATAAGTATCCAGTATTGAAGCCACGTGACTGATGATATTGACTTATCCATATTTAAAATGCACAAGAAAGTGCAACAAAAAGGTTTTTAGTGTTCGATCCTCTCAATGCGATAAACACGCCATAAGATGCTAGGCAGTAAATAGAATATCCACGTTACTATAAGATCTTACATTATCTTCCTTATCAATAATTCTTTCAATTTTTATCCATTCGTGATATTATTGCTTTGAAAGGGAGAAAAAGTATGAGAATAGATATTTTTATTTTTAAATACGTTTCATAATTTTATTTTCTTATTGTGGTTTTGATTTTTCTGGAATTCATCATTTCTGTGAATAATTCAGATTTTAAGATGTAACCATTACTTTTAGTATTTTTAAAAAGCGTTAATAATGAAATTGAAAATGTTACTAATATTAAATTTCTGAAAGTTAATGTCATGTACATTCCTCCTTTTTTGCAATATTAATAAAACTATTTAATGTTGTTTTTAAAATCTGCTGAAAATTAAAAGCACGTATCTTTTATTTAGAGAATGAGGTATTAATCCCCTCCGACCCCACCCCTCGTATATGAATTATTGAGAAAACAAACATAAAATAGCATTGTAATCATGAACAAATTTGAACTTCAGGTTTTGATGAATCCCCATGTTCTAGACCTCCCCAAGTTTGAGAAATAAATATTTTTGGCTTTGTGTCTGCTCGTCTGTCTATAACAAACATACTAATGGAACTTGATATATGATCTTTATACCAGAGTTTTGGATTTGTATTAAATTTTGGACGAAATCCATATAAAGGAAATCTGACTGAGTGTCGGAATGTAAGTTAACACTATGACTTGAAAACAAGGAAGGTTAAATGAATAAAACTTGGTTATACCGATTTAGCATCTAAAGTGTCGATAAATTTGGAACCAAACTGTCAAAGGGTCGATTTTCCGTTGAACTATACTTTTACAAGCATGTAAATATGTATCTCAAAGACACAACGATATAAATATACTAAATAAGGTGTTTAATTTTGTTACTATAGTTGTAGCTCTGTGTCAGATTTTTCAATCGGTTGGAAACACAAATTTAATTTTTAACTATTATTGCTAGATGCCAGAAAGTAATCACTAATAACATCGCCAAGGATTACATAATAAATTCATCAAAATTGCTTAAATAATACCAAGGATTTTTATTTTTAACTGATTCTCGCCAATATAATGCAAGACATTCACATTCTTATACAATATATATTATTTTATGCTGGGAGAGGAAAATAACGTCTTTATGAGAGAGTATGTGAGAAAGTGTAGGGGAGATCACTCAAGCTGAATTAAAAGGTAATCAAATATTGTCATCATTACCGGCTTACCGGCATTCATAAATTTTGTGGCTCATTTTTTGGCAGATTTTGTTTAAAAGATGTATTCTTTAGATGTGAGGTAGAAGTAAACTTGATATTCATTATGAATTGTACTCGATCGAAAAGTATTGCTTTTTTTTTTACTCTTTTATTTAATTGCGAATTTGAAGGTAATTTATTTTGTACTTTTTACTACTAATTTTCGATTTCAGCAAATTTTCTGGAAAATTAGATTGTATGTAGGATATATAGCCATATTGAATATTTATTGAAAAGTTTACTTTATTGGCAACAACCGGGATTTTGATTTCGTTGACTTTCATTGTATCATAGACAACAGCATAGTGGTTCTATTAGTATTGAATAAATTCATAAACTAAATTCTATGCTATTTGATCTGCATATATAATGAATTTCTTAGTATAAAAATCCATTTTTACAGCATTAATTCCCCGATTACTGAAGTTTTGAATCATTGAATTTCCCAGTATAACTGAAACATTTCATTAGAAATTTGAATTCATTCAGTGGTTTTTTTAAAAAAAACGCTTAGTTCTTGCATAATGTCGTATTTTTAAGGGCTTTTGATACTTGTGTATTAACCATGTACCAACGGCGAATATTAATTGTGAAAGCGATTTAATATGTGATCTGTGACCCTCAATTTTTGGTATGCCGTTAATACGATAGCATCAAATCATATTAAAAGCAATCATATAGTTAGAGAAATATATAAAATTTCACAAGAACTTCATTTGTTAACACATTAAAAGCGAGGGATCTTGACGAAAGTATGCTAGATAAATCGTAGTACTACGACTCCCGCCTTTAATGTGTTAATATACATTTGACAATACTCAAACATTTTCAAGTTTTGTAATGCTACTGAAAATAAAATAAAAGATAAAATAAATAAATATGATCTTATTAATGCGCATTTTTTAAGAACAGCATCATAGTTAAGATTATATTTCAAAAATATTTTAAAGGAAATATTTCATCATTTTGTTTTTTCATTTAACTTAGACTTTAGAAAGTTTTATCATTGAACGTAACTTTGGTTTTCTTAACTAGAAAGTACTTTGTGGCCTTGAGGCAGAAATATGCCTTTCATAAATTATTTCTACTTTTAAATTTTGAAACAGTTTTAACTATTTTTTGTATTAATGTAGTATGAGGTCCTTATTTATGAATTAACAAAATTTCTAAATATTTTTCGGAAAAGAATGATACCAAACGCATTAATGTGGGTGTTCAAAATAAGCCCTCCATAAAGTATTTATTGGAAATTTAATCGATTTTTATTCTTTTTATCCAATGACATGAAAGCAAATAGAATCATTGAAGTATCTTCAAGTTTCTTAGTAATTCCGAGCTGATCTTCTAATATTGCTATGATGCTATTTTGAGAGTTAGGAATGGAAAGTGCAGAAGATTAATAACTATTGTGGCAATTTGATCCGAATCGATGCTTGCTTATTAAATGCTTAATATTAACCTTTTCCCATATCATTTCGTAAAAGTTCTATATTGAAATACCTATAGGCGATCTTATGTTGTATATGCCAAGATACTTCTATAATTGTGATTAGCAGCTTATTTTAGAAAGTTGATCCATCTTTTAGTGAATAGCTGCACTTTTGTAACTACAGTACAAGACAATAAAATTAATTTTGAAATGATTTTTAGAATGGATATTTTCACATTTCGCCCCATTTTTTGATTCTGTATCCAGTTCCATACGTTTTCTAAATTGTAAATTTTACACGTGTGACTTACTTTTTGAATTTTAAGCAAACCCAAAGTACGGAAAAGGATTCCAGTGCGTAAAAGTGAAACAAGCAAGCTTTAATATATCTTTAGATCTTTTAATCACCGACTCTTAGCAGTTTCAGGTATGTGAAATTTTAGAGCGTCTCTGTAATTCGAGGACATGATTAGTTTTGTCCTATTATTTCTACATCCTATTATATCCCCCCTATCCTAGTCATTATTATTGACTTGGAACGGGTAAATGATGCCCAGTGCTGTTTTTTTTTTAATTTAATTTTTTTTATTTTTGTTTTTTCATCTATTTGACTTGAAAAAACGACGTACTCATTTTTTTTACTGTCTCCATGGCGACCGAGGCACTTATGTCTCCTTCCTCCACATCATTATGCCATTTTAGCCTTTGTTATTTTCAAAGAACGAAAACAAATCTGTAGATTTAAAGGATGTCATTTACGCAGAGTAAAATGTACGGAATCTTGCAAAGATTCTCTGATATAACGATTTTGATCAGTTGAGAAACGAAACGATTTCGTTTTCTTACACTGTGGAATAATAATGATAAATATTTTGCATAAAATTATTTTCACTCGTATATAGTTATTAACGAATCTTTTATGTTAACATTTTTACTTATTTTTTGGCTTTAAATATAAGCTTTCGCATCTTGCATTTTCTTTCTTAACAACATCATTAATACATTTTAAATTTTTTTTGTTCCGTAATTTTTGCAAATTATTTAAGATCCAAGTTATTCTCGATATAAATAAGAATAGTAATAAGTAAATTATTAAAAAATTATTTATTCATATTATTTGAACATTTGGAGAAATTGTTCAGAAATATATATATATCGATCAGGCTCCATATTTAAATTTACAAAACAAAATAAAAAAATTCAAATTCACTAAAAATTGATTTTTTTTATAAACAAAAATCTGATTACTTTCTTTGGTATTTATTTCTCTATGTTCAAAAAGTTTTGGAATTTATTTTATTACGGTAGAATTAGAACTAATAAACACCGATTATTGAGTATTTCTGTTTGGAATTACTACCATCTGCAAATATGTATTTTTACCATTCTTCATACAAAAATTTAAAAGTTTTTAGCAAGTCTTTGTTTGCAATGCTGTAGATTGGTTTCGTTTTTGCTCCCTGTATTTTTCGGAATATCAGAGTCATTGTTTCATAAGTGACTTCTTCATGCGGGAAAAAAGAATAAAGGTACGAGATGAGATGAATAAGGTAGTTATGGACAAGAAATTTGATTGGAAGTTTGTTACTGAGGGAGGCCTGTGGTCCTCATCACTATTGTGATGGAACATCTACTTGACCTTCTAAAGATCCGATCGCTTGCGTTTTGCTGAATCATGCTATTTCAACACAGCACATCTTGGCATCAGATTTTCGATGATTACTTTTCATAATTTCTTTGTCAAAGATAATTTGTTCATTTATTTATTATAGGTACTGAACTTTCATTATTCATGGTACTTTTTGTCATTTTTATGTTTCTTACTTTTTTCGTTAACTCTTGTTATGTTAGTTACTAATTTATCTATGCTGGTTTAATAATTCAAAATATATCCACGAAAGATTTTTCGTTGCTACATACACAATTTGATATTTAAACACTGCTTGAAAATCAGCATCTTACTTTGCTATGGGGAATTTTGAATGTATACTTTCACGAGTAACGGCGCACGCGCTATACCATTTTGAATGGGATAAAACTGTCCCTGACTAATCGATCATAAGATACCTTCATTTGCTTCAAAGCGAAATGGCATAATATTTACATTAGGAAAAATAGTGAATAGAGCTTTTTTAACAAATATGCTTTGTATAAAAATTAACTTTTATTAAAAGTCCGTAAATTTTATAGTGACCAAAACAAAAAATGGATATTTCTGTATCCTTCCTTGCTCTTTAGTAGTTTTAATTCTTACATTTTGCTAAAAAAAGACAAGTGTGAGGTTTTCAGACATTATAAACCACTATCCATTAGTGAAAAGGTTGGTTTAGAAAGCATTTCTTGAGTTTCCAACATTGAGTTGCATTTTCAAGTTTTTATTTTTTGTGTCTAAAATTTCATTACCTAGATTACTGAAACATTCAATAAAGTCTGTATTTAATCTTATTTAGGAAAAAAATTTAAATTATTGTGACGTATCTTTTTGTATACCCATATATCTTTTTTTAGATGCTTCAACGTATATCAAGGAAGAAAAAATAATAAATTAATTTTTAATCCAAACATGATATAGATGAAAAAAAACCTATTTACAAGTCTTTTTAAAATTATTCATGTTAAAATATTTATTCTATCGAAAATATTAAAAAAAATTATCACTTTTGGAACTTATCCATTTAAGTTTAGGAGGAATATGAACAGACGGTTTTTATATTACATATTGTAAATTAATATCTTCATATTCATTTGTTCCCTTTTTTCTTAAAAAAATATCATTGAAATTTTTTTCTTTTTCCAGAAGTAAATTCTAAAATATATATGCAAAACAAACTGAATGGTTCATTTTAGTGCTTTACAATAGGTTTCTTTACCTCGGTTCATAACGTAATGTTGAATAATTTAAGTATTGCTAGTTTTCTTTGAAAGTAGACTGCATAGCAATATCCATTGTCTGAATCAGCCACATATTTTGCATTTCTCAATACCTTTCTATTATTATTTTCTTCAGTAACTTAATACTCGTAAAAAGTGGTTATCGTGTTCCATTATAACAACTTTGTTTTTACAAATAGGCGAAAACAGCTTTAAAATAAAACATTTAAATGGAAAAAAAAATCTCATTGTTTTCTTATGCATGATTGCTCAATATATCTTTTGGTCTAGGCAACAATGTCGAGCTCCCATCTTATTACGCTTGACATTGTCCGAAATGAACGTGGAATAGAGTGCGCCACTACAGAACCATTGTATTCCTTGGTCTTGAAAGTAACAGATCCATAATTTGTGCATTTCCGTAACGAAACGCTTCCAGCACAATCGCAAATTGTGAATTATTGCGCTCCTAAAACAGTCGACTGTAATAACTGCATCTATATTTTTTGGTATCCATTCCATCTGCTTGCTACACATGTTGCGAGGAAGAGTAATCGTAAGCTCGTTTGAGATTGGAGTTTTAAATGGTGTTGCTTCTTTGAAAATATCTCGGCCGTAAATGTTGCGAAAGAAGGCTTATGCTTTCCACAATCAACTAATATTAAGGCCTGAGGGTAAGGTGGTTGACATGCTTTAGATTGTCTCTTACTGAGTGAGATAGCGGGATTAAAATAGTTTGTGCCATGCGAACTCTGTCTGACTGCTGTTTCGCGCCATTGGTGCACAGGTTTTTTAGGGATGGGCTGTGGTCCAGGGAATACATCCGCACGCTCATCAAGCGTGCCAATGGAAGAGGTAAGTGTATTACGTAATTGTTCACGGTCTTACAAAAAAAAAGCTACGAAATTTCTCTCTTCTCGTATTTTCTAAAGCTTCGGCGTTTTTACACTCCCTTAAAATTGGAATTTAATACATAAAATTGATTTAATAACACACAATTGCTGGTGTTTATATTAATACCCCGAAAAAGTGCCAGTTTCACGTTACTTTTTGTAACCTACATAAATTTAATTTTGGCAAGTCATTTATTGTAGTTATGAAGTTTGTATTTAAAATCTTGATTGTCGTCGGAAAATGCTGAATTTCAAATATTGCATCGATGACTTTATCGTTTTCTCATTTGCCGCATATATTGTGCAAAAGAAAATGTTTCATAATTCCGAGACTATTCTGTTCTCACACAAACTATTTTTTCCCGCATGAAAAAGGCTCATTTATGTTGAATTGAAGTTTAATATTAAATAGGAAAATTGATAAATTTTATAAAAGCTTTATGATTTTGTTAAATTGGATTTATTTGTGCTTCGATATTTATTGCTTATGTTTTGTAAGTTATCTAATGCTTTGTGAAAAACTATCTCTCTCTACATTCTTTATAGAGATTCTTCATATTTAACTGCTTAACTTAAAGATATAACAATTTTAACCTGAAGGAAATACATTAATTTTAGTATTTATTTTCATATTAACTTGGAAAAATACGAGGAAACAATTTTTCTATGCTTGTTGCAGTTTTGAGTTACTTCAATATTAATCTTATCGCCGTAGATCATCTGTGTAGTACTATAAAATAGCCAATTTACTCCTACACATATATGAAAATTCATTTTCTAGAGCAATGTCTCATGTGTAA
The DNA here is from genome assembly GCA_026543055.1 of Argiope trifasciata. NCBI lineage: Eukaryota > Metazoa > Arthropoda > Arachnida > Araneae > Araneidae > Argiope > Argiope trifasciata. Next base: position 108 of record JAPMOQ010001815.1, on the reverse strand, counting down.
ATATATAAATATGGGCTTTCATCGCTAGGTCATAATGATAAATCTTTTAGAAATTGTAGTAATGTATGTTAAATTGTAGTGAATGAACATTGTTACCAAAGATAGTGT
>JAPMOQ010001804.1:0-15000 GCA_026543055.1 Argiope trifasciata | reverse complement strand
ATGTTTCCTGCAATTATACATAAAGTATTCAAGAAAAAGGAATTTACCCTGTTGCACACTGGACAGCATCGACAAAGGTCCGCTGATTTGCCTCTCGGGCATGGTCCAGGATCTCTGCATGCTTGCAAATCGCAATCCGGGCAATTCAAGGCGAAACAACTAAAAAGGAAATTTGATAGGTCAAAATAGTTTTAAATTTTAATAACAGAGATTTTTACTATTAAAACATGATAGTAAAAAGAATGTGTTAGCGATTCGAAAAATAAAACTTTCATCTAATCTTGTGCCAAACTAATCATCGATCTAAGTTTAGCACAACTTTGATTGAGTTTCGAGGATATTGAAAAAAATTCAGTTGTTGTTCAGTTTATATTTCTTTATGAAATTTTAACATCGGTCTTACGTAGTAAATATTATAACAGAAAAAATTAATGGAGAATTTTTAAATGCGAAAAAATTAGAACTTAACATTATTTCACGAATACAGGCCTATTAAAATAGTTATCTGTCGTATAAAAACATACTCCTTAAGAGTTTACATGATTTTGGAATCAATATCATATATTTTTTATTTTATTGAAAAAAATAGTGTGAAAGTTTTTAAAGAAAATATTTATCAGAAATGTGCTTGCAATGGCATAAGAATAAATTTTGTAAAGGTTTCCCGAGAAGCGTAAGGACTTTCCTGGAATGGCATTATAAATAATGAAACATTTAAAGATTTCAATTTTTATGCTGTATTCTTCACTCAATATATCTAATACCGATTAGAATTTAAAACGGTTTTTTGCGTTTTTATTCAATCTGATTTCTTTTGCATTTTTTAAATTTTACAGAATAAAATTTTGTTACTGATTTTTCCCGCACTTCCTAATGCAACAAAGTTTTATATTTTTGTTAAAGTTGTGGGTTTCTGAAGACAATGCATATTTTAATTTTCGGAATAAATTGTCAATTAATAAATTAGTTTCTGATTCCAAAATGGATTCATAATAAATTTGAGAAAAATTTATAAGATTGTGTGATTTTTTTTTTCTAATAATAGATTTAAAATTTATTAGTAACAAAAATAATAATAATAAAATTTTATATTTAAAAATTTATAGTTATTTACTTATTTAGAGCAGAAAATAATATTTTAATAAAACAAATCAAGAGGTTAGAACAAAAGTTTAAATGCAATACAATAAAGAAACTATGTCAGAGTTAAAATTAACAGAGATTGAACCAGAAATAAAAATTTTAAATACTCATTAAACATTAAAATGCCTTACAAATGCACATTTTTTAAAATTTTATTTTTTTATACCGAAGTTTCACGGTTTTTAGATTTTTCAAAACCTTCTTTAACTAGTTAATAACAGCTTATCTAATTGTTTTACTTTTATTTTAATTATTTCAAGTGAAATTTTACTAAAATAATCTTCATATGTATTCATTTCAATATCTTAATAAATTTCTCATTTAAAAAAAATCTTTCTTTTTATATGAGCTGCTATGCAGGCTGCTTTATTATTTACACTCGCTCTGAAATATGCGCTTTAGATTAAGTTATATTAACGCCTCGTTTCACAGCTACAGTAGGGCTATTGCGACGAATTTCGTAATTCTGAACTGCAGTCAGATGAAGAAGACGGTACCTAAGCTAGCAGCCTTTCTTCAAACTTCCACATTCACTACTGCTGTTTCGGGACAGCTTAAGTGTTATTCAATAACAGATCATTGGATTCTGTTTAAAAAGCTCCGTTTTTTATGCAATTTGTTATTTCAATGCTTTTTATTTTAAGTTCTCTTATATATTTTAAACCGCAAAAAATTTTACTTACCTTACCATTAAACCAAAAATGATTAAGAGACAGAGAGTTCCCCTCATAATTGCAGACAAGAGTCTCGTAGCTTTTAAAATAATACTTTAAAACCACGCAAATGTGTTTTAGATATCTGCAATATCTCTCTCGTTTCTTACAGCAAACAGGATTTTACAAGCGCTTCATCGTCAAAAATGTTTGTCTTGCGATTTATTATCGGTTCATCAAGTGTTGGTTATCAGCTATTTATAGTGATGCAGTTTCAAATTTTGCTAAGCTATGCTGGCATTCATATTTTCAAATGCCAGCATTTTTGGTACTCTTTACTTGGTTCACATCTCTTAAAGTAACCTTTATTACATTCGCGTTCACGATGAACAAAGAAAAAGCATTGTAGGCGTCAAAAAATTCACAATGCAGAATTTCAATATTTCAGACATCCCTTAATCCGAAGAACATATTATTTTGGAAATTATGTCTGTCCATCTATGTGTGAACTCGATTGCACAAAGACGCTTTGAACTAGATGGCTTAGTACATTAATAATTTAGTTATTTCCTTTCAAGTTTTGAAAGTAATCTATTCAAAGGAAATGTGTCTCTGAACATAAGTTAACTCGATAACAACAAAACGGATAAAATTTGATTCACAGATTTAACATTTAAATTATGGATACTTAAACAAATAAGAAAATTAAAAACACAATGACTTCAAAATGTGAATTTGGTACGTAATTTTACTAGGAAAAGTGTAGTTTTTGAATTTAATTTTGATTCCAAACATTCGAAAAAAGAAATCAAAATAACACATTCTCCGTTCTGGTCATCTATATTTATTGTACCTCAAAAAATCGTTAAAATTCTCATACGTTTTCCATAATTATTGTTCACAAAGGGCATTCGGTTAATAATATATATTTATTAGAGAAATTTTTACGGGCACCACTCCGACCGGTTACTTTCTGTTTATTATATTGATTTTTTTTATGTCTGAAAATCTAACATCAGATTGTGGTGTTAAATAACAGCTGAACTGTCTGAAAGCATCTACAATGTTATGTCACAGATTATGAACGGAGATAACGTCTCTTTTCTAAGAAACAATTTTTACCTGTATCTATTGATCTTTTTTCGTAACCCTTTAATTTTTGAATGAACAGAAAGGTAAAATTTATCTTTCTCAATTTCAGCAAATCATATATTTTTATTGTTAACTTATAATTTTTTTAGTTTTTATTGTCAACTGGTACCGGGCACGTTGCTTCCGCAGAAGAAATAACTTCGGAAATATTGTTTGAAATTCGAAAAAGCCAATCTTATTTAATTTGGGATGATAGGAAAAATTCTTTTGAGAGAAAGCTAAGATCACATTCCTCCTAGTACAAGAATCGAGTTTGCATCCACAATGAAAAAAAATATAAATAAACCCCGTCAAAAGTGAGATCACGTGATATTTACATGATTGGCGACTAGCTCAGCCCAGAAAGACTTATTGATTCATTGAATTCTTAACATATTGCTTATCATTTCATAAAGGAATCCTATGCCAGAGTTTTATCACCATCGTTTGAACGGTATGGCAGCGCAATAAAATATGAACAAATAAAAGATCATTTTTGTGTATTAGATTAGTGATGAACGTGGATTACAAATCTTATCTTTATTTATGTTCATATTTTATCTTGACTGATTAATTAAGCTTTATCATGTGTGTCATCAGAAATAAGAACCAAACTATATTCTAGTCATGAAACAAATTTTTCCCTTGAGTAAATGTGTTTTTTTTTAAATTTTATTTTCATAAATATGGCTCAATTCGTTTATTTCAAGTTTTTTTATATCGTAATCAATCAGCTTTGATTTTTTTTTCATCGTGATTTCTAATCGTCATTAATTATCTTTTTATCTGAAGTTTAAATGAAATATGTGTATGCAGAAAATAATCTGATTTTAAAAACACTTATTGTTTTTCCCGAAAAGTTGGAAAAAAGTTTGATTTATTCGTTTAATTCTAATTAACTTTTTGAAGGTTATGATAACACACACATACAAATATACAAAGTTTTTAGTAAAGAGTTAAGCTGAAAAAATCTGAAAACCATTGATAGATGTATTTTAAGAATGCTATTCGAATCTTAGGAAAATATCAGTTAATGTGCATGCTCAATGGCTGTCATTCAATAAACCAGTGGGAGTAGGTTTCTCTAAGGGAGTAGGCTATTTGTCAAAATGTATACTTTGAACCCCCTCCCCCCCAAAAAAAAGGAAAGGAAAGAATAAAATGATAATAAAAAAGCGATACTAATTAATTATGAATAGTAATTAAAATTTTATACAAGAAGTAAAATTACATTATTAGGAAGATTTGGAGAAAATAATTCAGAATATTAATTTCTTTTTTAAAAAAATTTCAAAATATTTATACAATCATTTGGCTAACTTAATATTTAACTTCTTTGTTGGTGTATCGGATCAACTTTATTGAACACTTCCCGACATGCGCAAAACGCTTTATGGAGGTGAAATGGACTCGGAATAGAACCTGAGACCTTTCGATTAGAAGGCCGATAACATAACCACAGGACAAAAGCATGCTCTTCTCCCGAAGATGTTATCTGTCTTATTAAGATATCATCACAGCTTCAAAATTGAACACAAACGTTTTGTTTGTGTACGAGATAAGAATAATTATTCCTTTATATGGCTTTAATAACTAAGCAACTTAGTTATCAAAAATTTATATACGAATCTATTTGCATAAACAGGGCAAAGTTAATTTGACTAATCTGACACTGAAAACATTTAGTGTATTTTAACCAACTACACGGTGTCCCAAATTAAATTACCCTATTCAGAGCTGCATACCGCCGTAACTAACTATTCATCCGAAAATTCTGAAATTTTGAGTACGCCTTAATAAATGAATGGAAAAGACATTTTGCTAAAAAAAAAAATAATTTCCAAATGTTGAGGACGTATTCATGTAAAGTGGGTCGCCTACGACGCGATAGATCCCGAACCGTCCTAAATAGCCAATAGCCCAATGCGCATCTCTAATGTGACGTTAATTCAACCTAAAACTACAGCATAGCTTATGCAAATGTTGCAACGTCACTTAACAGCTAGCCAGTATAAAAGGCAATGCATTATTTGGAAACTTCATGCGAGTGTGTTCGCGACTGAAAATAACTTTTACAATCTCGCTCTTTATTAAGGCCTTATTACTTTGCGAAATATTGTCGGCTCTTTCCGTGAGCAGAAAATGACGTCATCGCACTTCCCTTCAAAGCTTCACATGATTGGCTGAATTTCACTTGAGGACAATATTTTCATCTCTATTGTCGTAATTTTCTAGCAGGTTAGAAATAGTTGTCGATTATGGAAAGCTTGCTTGACAGGTTCTGAGGGTAGAAATGGAAAATAGCTGATGGAAAGTGCATACGATATTTCACCGTGTGATAAGGCCTTTGAGGCCTTATCACAAGGCAAAATATCTTCCGCACTTTCCGTCAGCAAACGACAGGGAAAGTGACGTCACTTCAAAGTTTCACATGATTGGTTGCGTTTCGTTTGCAGACAATACTTCCGACAACATTTCTGAGCTGGTTCGAAAAAGTTATCGATTATGAAACTTGCTTGACCGGTTTTTGAGGGTAGAAACGGAAAAGTGCTTGCAAAATTTCACCGTGTGATAAGGCCTTTAGTCAAACTGTTTTATCAAAATCACGAGTCATCGCCAGCAGCCTTTAGGAAATTTCCGACTTTGAAGGATCTTCCAACAGGTACAATGACGTCTCTAGGATTAAAGAAAATGATTACGAAATTTGAAGAAACAGGATAGTTAGGTGTTAGTCCTGGAAGAGGAAGAAAATCAGTTCCTTCAGAAGTCGTTGAGGAAGTTGCACTTCAAGTGAAAAGAGGACAAAACGTCAAATTTTATGGCTAGCAGTAGTGTTCACCATGTCGCAACAGTGTTTGATAGGCCACGTTCCAGTGTGCATAGGATCCTCAGGAATATTCTACGATATTCATACAAAATCTCACTTGTTCCTTAGCTGCATCCACAAGACACACGATTAACGTTCTCACTGAAGTTTCTTGCTTGGTGTGAGGTCGATTCTGAATGTCCTTGGAACATTTTGTGGTTCAGTGAAGCTCATTTCCATTTAGACGGTTCGGTGAATACGCATAACTGTCGAATTTGGGCTATAGAGCATCCCCGCTCTACCCTAGATGTACCTTTACATTTACCGAAAGTAACGGTATGGTGTGGATTTAATGCTTCTTTTATTCTGCAGCCGTACTTTTTCGAGGAACAAGCTCCATCAAGTGCAGCGACATGCACTACCACGAAAGAGCGATATGCATCAGTGTTGGAGAATGCAGCTGTTTCGGCTCTACAATCACGCCAGTGTCTCGACCGAAAGCTTTTTATGCGACTCAGCAAACTGCAAATTGTGTAAAAAATATTCTGAAAACACATTTAACTGAAGAAAGAGTAATAGGCCGCTACTTCAGTAATGCTTGATCATTCCGATTCCCAGACCTTAATCCATGCGAGTTTTGGCCCGGGGAATATTCGAAAGGTCTGGTTGGCCATGACAACCCGAAAATGTTGCCTAATCTCAAAGTCAGTATTTGCCCCAGGTGCTCAATATTTCTATGCAGACACTATGCTCTACTGTTGAACAATTCATTTTCAGATTTCAGAGGGTAGCTGACACTGGTGGCCAACATATCGAACATGACTGATTAATTCTAAGCTAATGAGTAATTCTTATAATAAAAGAGTTGATAATACGCCCTCTAGTGGTGACATTTGGAACTAAATTGTTTTTAGTAAAATGTCTACCCCATCTCTTTATTAAGACGTACCCAAAGTTTCAGAATTTTCGCATGAATAGTTACGGCGGTATGTAGCTCTGAATAGGGTAACTTTATTTTGGGACATCATGTATATTAAATAGATTAATAAAATCACTAAAAAGATTTACAAATTTTAAATACAATGGGAATAAAAGTTCCGAATTTAATTTTAAATTTAAGTAATCAAAATTTTGTTAGCCGAAGATTTCGGATAGAATTTATCTAAACTAGTGAAACCTGGTTTTGATGTAATTTAACTTTTGATGTAATTTAAAAATTTGATGAGAAAAATGGGCATTGCCTTTGGAAATTTCGAAGTTTCATATATAAATGGCATCTTTTAAAATTTTTAATTTAAAAACTTTAGAGTATTTAATTTCTTTCGAATGACATCTTTTTTATGATTGTACAAAGATCGATGCTAGAATAAAGCTCGATAGTTCCTTTTTTCTCCTGCGGTTGTTGATACTGCTTTATTGTTTCACTTTTATTCAAGGTACCTACTGAAATAAAGATTTTTACTGTGTTATTTTTTCACTAACTTTATGACTGTTCTAAAGCATATATTTACATAAGTGGCATTCGTATATGATGATGTCAAGAAAGTTTCGTTGTATATGCTATCTGATATTGGACTGCAAAGTTTTCTTTCTTTTCAGTTTTCAAAATATATCTACCTGAGCTGACTCATGCAATGGAAAACTTCCGATTTGATAGCAAGATTAGCTGGTTTGTCGCCGTGGCTTGTGGGTTCATGAATTTTCTCATCATGATACCCACCAAAGTCAGTGGCCTGCTGTTTGTAGAAATCCTGGATCGGTACAAAGTCAATAGGCATCTTGCTGGTTATCCAATGTTTACTATAACTCTAATGCGATGCTCAGGTGGTACGTTTTTCAAATTTGATATATCTTTCTGTTACGAATTTTTAAAGAGTATATTACATTCATTTTAGTAGTTTTTAAATATAAAACAATTATTATTCAACTACGAATTGGCTTCTTTAAAATATGAATCTTTTTATATTTCTCGTTTATGAAATAGATATGAAACAATTTAAAATAACTACTAGCTACTTTCAAATGTCTTCAAAATATTATTTCAGTAAAAGTAAAAGTAGTAAAAGTGTCCTTTCCTAGCACTATAATCACTGTGTTTTCTTGTTGTTATTAGGGGGCTTTAAAGCAATTAATGATGAAAAACACCATCAAAAGATAAGAAAAAAATTATTATAATTCGGTTGATGTTATGAAATGTTATAAGTACTATAACTAATTCTATACTTTAAAACTTAAATATCCATAATGTTTATGCTATAGTTTCGAAATAAATTTCTCTCTACAGCGGCTTAGGCTTTTTGCGCACACAGCGCTTTTTTTCTGATCGCTTATTTCACGATGCCGACATAACAACAGTAGTGTATTGAATTATACACACTAGGCGGACAAATAAAGATTCGGTCAATTTGCCTTTTATCGGATTCTTTGCTGACTCCCGCTGTCACTAGCGCTTTCGGATAATCAGATGCAAGATCCCAAATCCTTTTTTCCCATTAAGTGAATTACTCGAAATAAGTCAATTTTTCCCCCTTTTCCTCTTCATTCGACGACAAGATAATAAGTATAGAATTTGTACTCTATTCATTTCAAATTACCCTTAAGCAGTACTAAGTTTACATAACACGGTTAAAGTAAATTTATTTGTTGATGAAATTATGCTGACTCTTAGAACGGAGTCGGAATTTAAACGCTGTGTGTGTAAGCATTTGATTTCTGGGAGTGGTCTCGGCAAAATACTGACGAAAGAAAAAAGCGCCGTGTGTGCAACGAGCCTTATGATTATCAATTATAAAATACACGATTAATTTTGAAAATGCGAACTTTATGTATTTTGTACTCTTTTTTTGAAATCTTTCATTCAGTACGACTTTCCAAACACACTGTATAATTTATCTAAAATACACATATTAATTCACAGGAATATTTGCCGGATATTTTGTGGAGAGATTTGGAATGGATAGAATGTTAATTCTTGGAAGTATTCTGTCGGCCATTGGAATTTCCGCCTGTTTCTTCGCAGAGAATATTTCGATTTTGACTGTTTTCATTGGATTGATACATGGTAATGCTTTCATCTTAAAAAATTTTGACTCCAATTTTTTTTTCATTCTTATTCTGTTTTTTTATTTGAATACTGGCTGCCTTTGACGACCAGCTGGTTCGCCATAAGTAGTGCGTTCTAAAATTTTTAATTTAATACTTAAGTACCTTGCTTTCTTTATAACTTCTCAGCAAAATATATATTTAAACTTCAAACTTCGATAGTCACGTAACTCATATTATTATAGAAGCCTAATGATTATTTGTTCATTTTTCTATAAATCTCTCAGATTTGCAATCAGCTGTAGTGGAATTATGTAAAAGATATCGTATATTATATTTATTCCATAACAATACCCTACAATTTCAACACGTGCTGAGCATTATACTTTCCTTATTTTAATTTGCAATAATAGTTAATTTAGTCATTCCGTTTACGCTTTTGTTAAACTGACGGCAAAGCACTGGTACACTCTTAATGTGCTCTTGCAGGTTAGATTATAATTTCATTTTGTGATAATTTTATTGTTAGAAAATACAGTTACAGTATTTTTTTAAAAATTCATTAAAAATAGAAACTTAATTTGTAGATTAAAATATTGTTATCAATGAAAAACGTCCTTTTGAAGAGGATAAAAAAAACAGATGTGTGCTGTAATATTTTCGGAAATTATCGCAGAAAAATTCCAAATTTTAGCTTAATTTTTAATTAATTCAAGTTTTTTAAAAAAAAAAATTCTGTCCAGGCATACTTTTTCATCCTTCAAATTAAATATGTACATACCAAGTGCGGCAGCTCTATATCATACGGTCTGGCGTGTAGTGCTCTAACACACACACATTCATTCATATCCACAAACACATATTCATTTGATTATCGCCTTGAAGAAATTCCGGGCATTGATTGGCCAGGAAATAGATATTTTCTTTCAGATGGTGGACGGAAAGATCTAAAAGAACATGTTTTCATAACAATGTGCTTTTATTCTTATAAACCAGTCAGTTTTAAGGATTGATTTAGAAGATTAATTGACATAACAACTTTTGTTTAAAATATTAGTAAAAATATTTTGTTAAATATGACTCACAGAGCAAAGTATGAAATAATCTAGCAGTTATTCATCAATGCATTTTTTAACTCAAGATACATAAAATGTTATTATTATTATTGTAATCATTTGACCAAGTTAACAGTACTAAACAATATGTATGCCAATTACTAATGATTTACAAATAAGCTATTTGGCCAGAATTTGAATGCGTATCCTGTATAAATTCAAACATGTTTACCATAAACATAAAGATGATTCATTAAATTAATGATATAGATATTGCAAACGGTGATAGAAACCTTTGACTTGCATTCATTTTTTTAGAAAATATCACATTTTATATTATTTTATCCAGTCACGTGCTGAAAGTTACTTTTTTAAAGATTTAATTTGCAGTAATAGTTGATTTTTTTAAAAACCAGCAAGTGACCGAGCTCCGCTCGGAGAAAACAGGTATCGAAGCTAACTCGAAGATTTAAATTTTCAATTGTGATTTATCAAAACAATACATGCCATAAGAACATTTGTGAAACCATTGGTGAAAAGATAACCGGTTAAAGTGCACCATTGTAAACTATTCTAAACAAAGTTAGAGTTTGTAAAGGGAACTATTCTATACAAAGGTAAAGTAAAGGTAAAGATTGAAGTGTGTTGAAGTTCAATATTTTTGACAAATTTATTTAGAAAAACCAAACATATATACATACATAAGAAACATATTATAAACCTATAACAGCATAAACATAAAACTTTATTAGTTCGCCATATTGGCTATAGATGGCAGCACGTTACCTCTTGAACATTTAAGTAGCCATTATGGCGAACTAATAAAGTTTGAAAATATCCTATCTGTAACTCCGAACTGCTCGACCGTAGCGCTTCAAAACCGGCGCCAATCGATTCCTCGTGGCCGAAAACCCCAGACCCCCAAGTTTACCGGAGTTTATTAATTCTAGGGCGATTTTCGACTTGGCAACCATTCCTCGTATTATAGTATTAGATTTGAGCTTCTGTCAATATGATGGCAACACGCTGAAAAAACCTAATTTTTTCCCCTTGACTTGCTCATGCAGATTAAATTTTATTGGTTTGTCCAAAACATATTGTTGAAAAATATGGTTAAAAATTTCTTTAAAAATTCGTTAAAAATACAAATTTAAGTTATATGTTAACATAGCGCCATTACAAAACTAATTTTTTAATCTTAAATTTGAAATAAAAATCATCTTTGTGTAATAATATTTTCTAAAGTTATAGCAGAAAATCATCGAAATTTCGCTTAATTTTTAATTAATTCAAATTCTAATTAAAAATGCGAAAAAAGGGATCCAAGGTACACATTCCGAACCTCCAAAGTATACATGCATCTAATTTGGTAGCTGAAGGTCCAACGGTCTGGCCTGTAGAGCGTCAACTCACACACACTCATATTGAGCTTTATTATAAGTATAGATATAGATGTATCCGCATATGACCATAACAGTGGAAATCCCGGTAAATCATCATTTAAATTCAAAATACTCGTAATTTTGAACTGTGGTAAGATGCCAAGGAAGCCACATGAGCTGGGTCTCCCTTCTTCAAACTCCCATACCACACCAGCGAGAGGACGTTTAGCTCCGACTGATTTGACGTGATCTAGGCCTTCTTACACGATGATTACTCTATGGAATCGGATCTTGAACTTGAAATCCTTCGGTTCGGAAGCCAAGACCTTAGCAACAAGTCACAGCAGCCCATAACGAGATTTACAGATATCTCTAACAACTGTTGAATGTATGTTGACTGCTGGATGACTAATAGTCAGCAATGGCTACAAATTTAGGGACTAACTTGCGACGAAAATGAAAGAATGTCCAAAAATCTTGATGATAGCTCAATTGAAAACTCAAGTTTCTTCACTTGCTTAGAACATGCTTAGATTTTCTGGGTGGTGCTGAGAAGTATCGGTTTTCTAAATGAAACATCCTCCATCGGCTGGTAAAGGCTTTCCTATTTGGTGTCGCTTAGACCACGATATAACTGGCTGACTGCAGTAATGTTGACAACCGTCGTCTTTCGTTTTTCATTCCTGTCTGACGTCATTTCGGCTACTACTCATTACCGGCGGAATTGGTATGCTTGACTTTTTAATTTACTCATTAAGAAGTCACATCAGGTTCGGAAATGAGGTATTTTAATTATATGGAAGAGGTTCAAGAGCTTTTCAGTGAAGCTTCTGCGTCGTAGTTTTAATATATTTGAAAACATTTGGGTATAAGCCGGTAACAGAATGATGCCATTAGTAAACATTCTTTGGAGCATGATAGCGCATTTCAATTTTTGCAAAGTTTTCATGTGCCTCTGTGGGTTAACCATGGCAACTTTTATAAAAACAACAATAAAAAAAGGACCCTTTCAGCCAAAGAAAATGATCATCATGACTTTCCTGGAGCTATAGTGCACAACTTTGGATTTTTTACAAAAAGGATGAATGTGTTCAACTCTTTTCTCCTCAGGACTCTGAGCTTGAGATACAAGCCGTAAAAGTCAAATAGAATAACACTTGTATTAACATCAACAATGTGTACCCCCCCCCGGCAATCGTGGATTTTCTGCGGACACTTTTACTTCTATGTTCACCGATTCCTCAATTACTTCGGACGATTTTAATGCTAAGAATCCTCTTTGGAGAAGCTCAATTGCTAATGACCAAGGCAATGACCTTCCAAATCTGTTGGATGACAATGCTTTTTGTGTCCTGAATGACGGGACACTTACTTACTGATCATATAGCTATAACAGTCATGATACTTTAGATGTTGTATACGAGCCCAGATATCTTTTCAAGCTGTATCTGGACGGTGCTGGATTTGGTCAGGAGAGACAATTTACCTGTACTCATAGAGCTCGGTCACTTGCACAAACCCCAAATAGCAGAAATGCCAGGGCAGGCAGGGAAATTCGAAGGGCAAAATGGGAGTGTTTCAAGACATCTTTGGATAGTTTATTCTCTGAGGTGTGCCCCTTTGTGACCTTGACACCAAATGGTGGCTTTTCAGAGATTTTATATTAAGTGCTCCTTGGGAGGTCACAGAAAAAAATATAAACCTAACTTTATCCAGAATAGTGAAGCACTCTTGCCTTTTTTACATCAGAGAAATGCTTTACAGAGATATTTTTTGTTGTCTCAGTCTCCCAGCACTAAGTCTGCCTTGATCTTGATTAATGCAAATATTAAGCAACTGTATTCAGAAATCAGACGAGAATATTTGAATAACCCATGTAAAGGTCTTGACTCGCGTACTTCTAACAAAGAATTTTGGAAACGGCAAAGAACATTGATAGAATGCAGCTCCAAGTCGAAAAAAAAACAAAACAATACTTTTTACCACACTGATGTCTCTTTGTATAGTGACAAAGAAGCTGCTAACTTGGTGGGTAAATATTATCATTGAGGGAGCAGGCGTTTTTTTAACTTTGAAGACAAACTAGTTGCAAAATCAGCAAGAGATTTAATTCATAAATGCCACTGTAACCTCAGTGGTTGTAATTCTGTTTTTAACAAGGATTTTATAATGAATGAGCTGCAAATTGCTATTCATGAGATGGATTTTAATGTTAGTCAATTTGAGTCAACTGGACAAAAGTTTTTTTCTTAATATTTTTAATACCTTCTGGCATGTTGGAAAACTCCCTAGGGATTGGAAAGAAGTCCTTATCATTCCTATTAGAAAACAAGATAAAGAGGCCTAAACTCCCAACAGTTACAGGCCAATTGCCCTTACAAGCATCTCGTGCAAACTCATGGTGAGGATTGCCTTTCGTAGGCTTTCTAACTATCTATATGAAAACAATTTAATTACTTCCGAACAGTTTGGGTTTAGCGAAGGTCATTGCATGATGGATCAGGTTTTAAATTTCAGCCAGAAGGTTAGGGATACCCGCAATCTCAAACCCACAAATCATACTGCGGCTGCCTTCCTTGATTTATCTAAAGAACAAGTTTATTCAAGTTTAAGTATGTTTTTTGTACAAACTTGTTTGCAAACGTTACAGTACTTTTAAATTAAACGGGATAATTCTGCCTTTATTGCAGACTTCTTGAAAGCCAGATACATTCGATTGAAGTTCAGAGACACCATGTCAGGAAAATTTAGATTGAGCCAGGGTATCCCACAAAGATCTGTGCTCAGCCTTACTTTATTTTCTTTGTTGCTGGAATTGAGGCTGAGGCCAATTTTGGTCACTGTATGGGATTATATGCTGACGAATCTGGAGTAGCAATACTAGCTAACTACTGCTCAGAATAATATTGATTCTTGCCTTCTTCGACTGGAAGGGTTTGCTGAAGAGCATAAAATCATTTTTAATCCCACAAAGTCTGTTTCAAGCATTTTTACCCCAATAGACAAATTACAACTATATTTATCTACTGGGTAGACGATTGAATTGTGTAAAACATCCCAAATATCTGGGATTAATCCTAGATCAGGAGATTCTCGGTCATACTCATATAAACAATTTGGTTGAAAACATGCTCATGGTGGCTGCCTTATTTTTCAGAAATGGCCTACCGGGTCCCGAAAGATATATGTTACTCTGGAACAGGACTCCTGTGAATGAAGGTATGCGGAAAGTCCCCCTGGAGCTGTTGTTGGGGTTTACAACACGCACGATCAGACAATTTTCGCTAGATTTCGAAGTAGACACATTCTTGTACAACGTCAATGACGGGCCACAAAGTTTATTCCATACGTCCAAAATGCAATGCGACTCAAGCTGTTCATGCTCAAATTTTGGCCTGCATCGGCTTCGATAAAAGTCAGCTGTTCTCGAGTCCTGAGGCGGTGTTACATTCTTTGAAAGCGTTCGGGCTCAAGGACCTGGTTTCATGTTATTGGATACCAGGTAGGATAAGCTACAACCCAACCGAAAACTCACGAGAAAGCATTTCCCTAACACTCATTTCGCAATCAAAAAGCGCATTAAAGCATGTTATTCTTTTTCACTCTCCAGAGTGAAGCCGAATGCGCATATTCCGAGTATGTTTAACAGACAAATGACACAGAGATGACCAATCGTGCAATACATTCCTGATTCTCAATAGAAGGTGCTTGTAAGCATAAAACTATCAGGGTTACCAGCCTCTAAACAACGCTCATTTTATAGTCTGTATCTCTTTTTATTTTTTAAA
>JAPMOQ010001790.1:0-21154 GCA_026543055.1 Argiope trifasciata | reverse complement strand
CTCTCCTCAACCAGAAGAAAGCCGTAAATTCCGGTGACCCAGAGAAGCAAATGCCTCAATTTCAGGAAAGAAAATTATAATTACGGTCCTTTTCTTTCTGTCGACTTCTATCAACTTCATAAAATTGATGTTCTCTTTTCGAATAATTATATTAAACTTAATCTTTTTGCTCAACTTTTTTTAACGTTCGACCAATTTTTAAAAAATTCATACTTACGATTTTTAATTATTTTTATTTTTAATATAATTAAAATCTCTCTTAAATGACGCATTCACAATGAAATATAAGAATTTAGTGAAGAATGAATTGATTTATGGATAAATATTTTAAATTGAATAAAAATAATATCAACATTGATGTTCAAATGAAACAGACTCTAAACTCTGTATAATAACTTTCACTGTCAATTGTTGTTGAACTAAAACGTAAAAACCTATACAATTTCACCCTTTCACTATATTATGCTTGTATGCTAATTACAGATGCGGGTTCTTTTAGTTTTATACATACCATTTAGGAAAATTTCATTTTGAAAATCATTAATATTCCTTTAGATCAAGTCTTCAATTATTTTTTTTCTAATTATGTATTTTTCATTACTGTCATAGAAAAACATTACGAAACTCTCCCCACCACTATCTGGAATTAACTGTTATTTAGTTTCACGAACATTAGTACATTTATCCTTAACTGTTATTAAAAGATTATGCACGTGGTTCCAGCAGAAATAAAACAATCATTTAGTTAATTAAAGCATATAAATGTTATAAGTTATATCAGCTAGCATATAAATCGCATTTCTTATTAATGTATCAGAATATTTGCAACAATTATTCAATAAATTAAACTAATTTCTCTATACAGAACATTAGGAGGTGCTCTTTCCTACAATAAAGCATTCTCTTCTTTTTTTTCCCAGTTAATATTTACCAGATAAGTTATTGTCAAAAAACAGTAAAAAGTGGCCCGAATTATAATTTTTTGAAAATTTTATGAATTAAGTTACCTATAGTGGAAATGGGATCAATCAATTTAACTAAAGGTATACTTGTCTACTCATTCTTAAAATCATTAAAAAAAATTGATTTTAAATTATTTAGAATTCATTCAGCATTCCAATTAAGAGTATTAACCAGTGTGCGGTTAAAAAATACATGAACAAATTATCTTAATTAGCAAGACATTGAGAAATATATAGGAAGGTAGGATTCAGAAGTGATCACTTTAAAACTGAGTAGGTAATATTAAAATACAGTATATCCAGTTGTGCGATTAAACTTATAAAAATTTTTTAAGGTATTAAAATTATTAGTTTTGTTGTTTTCATTCTAGATGAAATCCTAAAATATTAAAATACCCTATCTATATTTTAATTTGCTCGGTCACCACATTATAAAGTAAAAATACTTACTAACACATTTTATTCTTTACACAAAAACATTTCACAGAATAAAATTTTAAATAAAATTGAAAATAGCATTATGTATAATGTGCAACTTTTCCCTATTAAGAACAACAATATTACCTGTTCTTATCATTGTTCATAAAAATTTAAATACTACCCAATAATACTAAATAATACACTATAAATTTAACAGATTATGATAGAATACAGAATATAGACACATAAGCATGTAAGGAAAATAAAACTTACCCTAAATTTTCAACGAAGCAGTTTCGAAATAAAGTGTTAAACAGTTCCAAAAATGGTTAATCCATAGTTGCTAAAATAAAAATGCGACACTCACAAAGAGGGTCTTCTGTATGTTTCTGAAGCTCTTGCCACAACTTGCCAATGTGCTTTGTGGTGGGTGGGTAAAAGAGGGGCTAAAGGACCACCCTGTTGGACCAGAATTTCGTTGCTCTCAACTGTTTACGTGTTTTCCACTTGTCAACACGCACCACAAATAGGGAGGGGTCATCTACTGACACAATCATTGCCACTGAAAAGTGGGTGCAAATATACTGAAGTCGATACATTGAAAAGCTCCCCTCATTACAATGAACGAATAAATGCTCTGCAAAGGAAAATGGTTGTAAAATTTCGGCATCCATAGTTTTAATATTCATTAAAATTAATTATATTTGATTCAAATTTTGATCACATCAAACATTGCAACTATTATTTAATATTTGATTGATTTGAAGCACTTTTAAAAGAAATTATACAATTACTTTTAATTCCATTAAATCCTTAAATTTTATTTACTAAATAAAATTTAAATTTTTATCATGAATCATCTCATAAACATTTTAAAAATAAGATTACGGGATTCCTTTTCCTAGGGGGGGGGGGTCTAAGGTGTTTAAATTAGATTTAAAACTATTAATTTAAACTCTGACTATTAATACAAAAAGATTGAATATTGACTATGTGAAAAGAGTGAAATGATTATTCAATAATGTTAAAGACTATTCAACCTAAAAAAAGGATAAATAGTCCAATTCGTTTCTTTAAAGTAAGGAAGTGCTCGTGCGAAATTAAGTGACAGCCCAATAAACAGTTCTTAATTTCAATATGTAATTGTCCACGAGTCATATTTTTATAAATATCTATATTTCAAGAGACTAATACTTTACAATTTCTTGAATGAAAATATTTCATTATACAAATGAAATCCATCGAAGTTAAATAGTTAAAAACAAACATTTCTGGATGAAACTAACTGCTGTAGAAAAAAAAAAGAAGAAAAAAATAGAAGTCTATTTGGTGATAATTAAAAGTACTGAGGCATTTAAAAAAGGCAGAAGAGAGAAGAAAGAGGCTGAATGAGCTCCTTTTTTAAGTGTCAATTTTGGCTACAATATGCACTAATATTAGTATTTTATGCCAAAACAATGAAATTATCTTATTTTCTCATGATTGATTTTATTAAATCGTTTACATTCAATATAAGTTAATGATTTTTTTTAAATCTTAATAACCTATGAAATTAGTTATAAAAAAACATGTGTCAAGGCTTCTTGTCTTTACTGGGACTTCGAAATTAAGATATTATAATTACGAATATTCAGTTCGAATCGGATATCGAAATATCTATAATTTAAATGTCGTGATAATTCTTTTCTAATATAATTTAAATTGCCTGAAATATGATTTAACTCATTCCTGCAGGATTTTTAAAACAATTACTGAGATTTTGATATAAATCGGTAAAATATTTATTCATGAATTGGACATTCCATGCAAATTAACTCCTTTTCTTTTTAATAAGTTCAATTTCATAAATTTTTTGAAGCGATTGTTTAAGTTATATACAGAACAAGAGCCGAACAGATTGTTCATATGACAATAACGAGCTTACTTGATTATTACTTAAAGAAATGGGCAAGATATATTGTTTTTCAATTATATCACATTTAAAATTCTAGAAGTGAAATATTTATTAGCTTATTTTAGATTTTAATCTTAGACTTTTTTTCCATTTGTAAAATTCATATCTATATATGACATGTTTTTTTTGTTTTAAAAATTTCGCCAAAATAACAGATTAATGCCTTTCATTAGTTTTCCTCTGAAAAGGTAGTTTATTTTCAACGTTCTATTTCAATTTTAATTTTCTGGAATTGATAGCTGTATAATTTAAATAAATATGCAACTGTTTAATCAAATTTCGAAGTAATAATTGCAATACTTCCTTATTGCATCACCCTTGAATCTTTATGAAATTGCTCAGGGTCTCCAACCTCATATAATTTAGTCTTTATTAGTCGGTATCAGGAAATTTCTATTATCTCAACTTGTTTTAGCAATTTTTTAAAGAAACTTATTAACTTATATATGTGTGCGTGTGTGTCTGCCTGCATGTCTATTTATGCGCTTCTGTGCAGCTCATCCGCTCACGATGAAACTTTGAATACTTATTATTTGCACATACGGGATGGTACATACAATTATCTACATTTTTATGTATATAAACCAAATCTATTTTTTTATCTAAATAATAAATAATTTGAATCTATTTATCGCATTTATTAACAAATGATTTTTGGCAAAATAACTCACCCAAGAAAAAACAAGATTCTGTAAAGATACCAAATTCAAGATAGAAGTTAATATTTCGTAGCTATTGTGAGTAAATGCTATGTAAGTCGTTCTATAAGGTACCAAACTAATTAGAGAGTAGGCCAGAATGTTTTAAAGAAACCATTGCTATAGAATTGAAAATTTCATATAATTTTACTGCTTTTCTGCAGTGTCTTATGGAAATATTCAGAGTACACAAATTTTTGTATTATTTTTTGAAAAAATTATTAGTTGAACTACATCGACAAATTTATAGCAAAAATATATTAATTAAAAAAATTATTTTTCTCACATTTTCTAGCATTAATCTTGAGAATTCTGAACGAATATTAAACGAATCACAAACGATGATAATAACTTTTTTCCGTTACAATTCTTAAAGAACACCAAGCATTACAATTCTTAAAGAATACATAAATCTATTAAGCAAAAATGGATTTTTATTTGTTCGTACTTGACCAATTTCGTGCTATTCTACCGATATCTATGCCACTTGGTGACTCATTGCTTGCACCTGCGTATAGGTTATAGGCAGAGTACAGTTATCATATTTATAATTTAATAATAAAATTTTGTTTCATCGTATTCTATGCACAATCGCACATATATCAAACGAAATAAAATTATTATGATTGATGTCAGTCAATGTTAGGAAATGAAATCAAAAATACTTTGTGAAAACGCTAATTTTATCTTTTCATTAATGAATTGTCTTTTACACAGGATGTTGTTATTCAGCGTGCTCACTATTTTGTCTGCAGCAAGCAACACACATTATTCAAATTTTATGTCACACATAAAATAATTACCGAAGTCGGTATAGTTGTTGTATAAAATGGAAATTTCTCAGTGCAAACAGTCATTTTGCTGTTTATAAAGTGATTCTACAAACGATATTTCGATTACACAAATGTAAATCGTATTGATTGCTTCGACACAAATTATATTCCCTAACGTTCGTCACTTTATTAAGTGATCAAAAAGGGCAACATCTAGAAATTAGCCAAATAGAGCTTCATAAGCAAATGAGGAGCAACAAGAGAGCACTCGTTGATCAACAACAAGGCCTATTATTTCAAGTGTGCGGGCTTAGCCTAAAAAAAATCCACGTTTTTCACATAACTGTTATGCTGGATACTATGCGTCGGACAGTCAAGAAATGTATTTATTTCAGCTGAAAACGAAAAAACAAAAAAACAAATTCCCACCTTAAAGCTCTTGAATAATAAAGTAAAAAGAAAAAAAAATTATTTACACTTCTTTATATATCATTCAATTTAAATGAATGCATTCTTTGTCGATCAGAAAATTAATATCTTTTTTTTTCTACCATTTCTAAAAAGCAAGGTAGGTTTTTTAAAATTTCAAATAATATTTCTAAATTTATTTCTTATTTCGCGCCGGGTACGAGCTGGTATTTAAATAAAAAATGTAATCTATTAAATTTAATGTTTAAAATAATTATTATTTAAATGAGAACAAGTAAGTGGACCATTTTCTATATGCATATTTACTAAAAATTACGAGGTGTAAATGCGATTTATTGTATATCAAATAGAAGAGTTGCAGAAAAATATTTAAACAATTATCTTCAACTTGATATTTAAGAACTATTAATTTTACTAATTAAAACTAATTAAAAATTATTTTAAAACATCTTATAAGAGAAAAATTTATAAATTTATTTTATTATTATTATTATATGCATTGTTAATAGAAAATACCGCTCAATCCTTCGGCCGAAGGAGGTTGATATTGTTTATAATTCAAAGTTTGAAAAGAAAGTAGATAATATTTTCTCCTAATCGTTACTGACTAGAACTGCCATTTTATCTTTTTATTGTAAATTTTTTATAAAGGAAAGGGGCACTGTTTTACATTTACATATATTCCTCTGTTTTCATAGGTTTTACATATACATATAATGTAGAAGTTGTTGAAAAGTAAAAGCTAAGCTAAAATAAGGTAAATTCATATTAATTATTATTCATGTTAAAATAAGAAATGTCCTAAAAGAGGAACTCGTAATAATTAAACGTCTGTGGCCTCATGTTGTTAAAATATGCCACTGGGAATGAGTTCTTCATCGAAAAAATTATTTTAATGTTCCTTCGCAATTGGAAGTCCCATAACTAATGTCTGCCTAAATAATCGAATACATTTATTTCAGATTAAAAAAATTAATGAATTTGGTGATAAAAGTGCTAAGTATTAATTTCATCTAGGAAACCATGCGCAAAAGTGGATTTATAAAAAAAAAACTTCATTTCAAAAGGGAAAAGAAGAGCGGCGATGCACCCCATGTCTTTCGGCAACGTTTGTTATTTACTGACGTCTTCCTCGCAATACTTTTCCGTTGCTTATTGCCCCAGTGAAAGAGGATTCCGCTCTTTGCGGGTGGGAGAAGATTGGAGGAGTTGAGGGTCGTTTCGGGTGCAGTCTTTCTAGTATCTTCGGGGAGATACTTGAAACCTTTAGCACACGGTCAGAAACTGCAGGGAAGGACCGGCCATCTGGGCTATCATTCAGAAAGTGATAGAATTTCAGTGCAAATGGCGATGATGGAAAAACAATTTGAAAAAGAAGAAAAAAAGAAAGGGGAGCACGCTTGATTTGTTTAGAAAGTGAAGGATCCTGCAATGGGATATTTTATGATGCAGCTGTAGTCGTTAGTGGGATTCTTGCGCATAGGACATCCGAACCGGTTATAAATGCCCAATAAATTATTCGCATCTCATTAAAGAGGACTTCAGAAGTGATTACTTTAGATTTGCTCGCCATATGAGTTGTTTGGTAAAAAATATTTGGCGAGAGAATTCATTTACTACCTGAACTATATTTTAATTTTTAAAATTTGGGAAAATTTGTAATAAAAAAATCTTTTATTACAAAACAGTGCAGCTGTATTTTTACTTCAGCAAAAGCTCTTTTCAGGTTAAAAAAAGAGTTAGAAAAACGAAATGCAACAATTATAAACTATATCCACGTTTAAAGCTAGCAGTTATACTGAAATTTTATTTGTAAATTGTTACAGTAGTTACAATTTGTTACAATACAAGCAGTTAAATTTATTATTACTTTACCAATTATTCTCCCTTTTCCAAATGCAGTATATTTATTTCTGTAGCTTCAGAATTATAAATGGCCTATAAAAACTGATAAGTTTTTTTGAGTTATTCAAATTAATTACCTTTCTATGAAAAAATATCAATAAAATATTAATCGTCTTATTCCAAATTCGTTGACTTTCCGTATATCTGTGGTTCCCTTTTCATTAGAAAAACAAACTTTTACTATACAGAAATTTATATCTTAGATAAAATAATATACATTTATACTGTCTCATAATATACGTTTATACTTTACACATCCTCGTATAATTTAAAGTATCTCAAATCTCCATTATGAAAAATATATATAACTATACTTTTTCTATTGTAAAATATCAACATGTGAATTGCTTCCATCAAAAGAAGTGCTCATGGCCCCATCATTCAGATCATAATCAATGAGCACATCGAAACGTAACCGAAATTCCACTGACAATAAATATAAAATGAAATACTGTGATCTCCGAGTCTACAATAGTGAGCTTTCATATCAATAGACCAAACAGACGTTCATTTAAGTATATTAATTTCAAGGGAAGACGAAAAATAACCCCAAGTTAGCAAATTATTCTAAAGAAAATAACTGTAACTGAAAGTAAAGAAAGCTAGGAATTAACTTCGAGGTCAATTTACCCGGTATTTGGTAAGTTTCAAGGGGAAGGAGGTCAGTTTATGAGTAAAAACTTATAGTAAAATTGCATATATTATTTTTTTTTAAAAAAGTGCATTATTTTTTAAAAGAGTATTTTTGGAACATCGGTCATGATTATTTCTATTTAGTTATTTCTTATATGAGAACGATAATTTAAACTTCTAATATTTGGGTAAATAATATATACTACACATTAATTTAGCATTATTTTTAATTTGTCAGAAATAAATTTCGTTTACGTTAACTGTGTACCTAGAAAAAAAAATAAAAATTAGAATGCAGTTAAAATTTCTCAAAGATTTTCATAACCAGTATGTTATTAGGAAATGATATATTTCATTATCAGTAGTCTATCACGTGTTACATATTTTGAACTTACTATATTTCATATACAAAATGAAAAATCAACAGACCACCCCCGAAATAGTTAATTCAGTATTGATTTAAAGCAAGGTAATAACTTACAACTGCAATAATGAATGTACTTTGAGATATTGCTGCTATGTTAAGAGAAATAAATCTGATCCTCTATGAGAAGTTCTGAACTGTTTTACGGGATGAGTGTTCAGAACATGACACCGACAGCGAAGCTTTCATACAGGGCAAATTTCACGATACTGGGTATCTCATTAAAAAAAGATTTTAAGATGTGAGTAGGTTTATTAACATGGTGCGTTGTGGAAAAAATGCTTCAAGAACTTACTTTTAAGCACTTCAAGTACCTTAGCACCAAAATTTAAGAAGTTTGTATAAATTGCGTATTTTACAATCGTAGTATTTTTTCGTGTTTTATAATAATGCATAGTTTTTATTGCAATTTTTTAAAATATTAAATGATTATTTATACAAATTCAATATTCATTTCTGTACTTGTACATCGTTTATTGTAAAATTATGCCTTTTTGGATTTCACAAAAGCTTAGAAATGGTCATAAAAATGAAATGGTAAAAAGTATTACCAAAAAAAAACCATTCAGCTCTTAATATTCACAATAAAGATCTAAATGTTGGAATGGCTGGAACAAGTGATAAGATTTTTTATCACCACTTCTTTATTTTCTTAAAAGATTAATAATTTCTTAAAATCAAAATAAAACATCAGAGAGATATAGGATTTCTTAAAATGTCGATAGCTCAACAGGACTACAAATTTTGTATTTTATTTTTTTACCAGCGACAACAATTCAGAACCAGCATGGCTGGGATAGAAAAAGTACATTTTCCCCTGCACTATCTCATTTTGTTAAGTAATTTTAATCGCTAACAAGTAAAGTTCAAGAAATAAAAGCTTAATATTATGAGTGGCAAAACTTCCATGAAATTGACGATTGAACAATGCCATCAAATTATTGGTCATTTTTGGAATGATGGAATTGGTCATTTTTGATGGAAAATAATAGGCAGGAATGGAATGATCAGACTCCAAAAATTATCTTATCGATTCTTATTTCTAAAAGTGTAGCCTGTCTTTAACGTTCCTAAAATTTCGACTTTTTAACCTTTAATTCTTACTTGCTGGAGAAACGTTATGTATGCTTAACTAAAAAATAAAATTGCTTGTACAAGCCCTAATTTCTATAACTAACGGAAACAAATTAAAGTAATAAAAAATAAAATAAATCATCTCTGTAGATACAAGAAAAATGGGAATAAAGTTTTTAAAAGAGTATCCCCAAAAATTTCTGCATATTTCCAGGAAAATTCCGTGTGATCGTTGGCAAGCGTTTTAGGATTAATCTCTGGTATGCATTTTTGGAAGTACTTGAAAAGCGAATTTGTGTTTGAGACGCATTTTTCTTAATTGATTAAAAAAAAAGACAAAATAACACTGATAATCACAAATTTACTTACTAAATTTGATATATTAAAGGCTCTGCATTTTCCAGTTATTGCGTTTACATATTTCTGAACGTACCGAGAAACATTTGACCTAATATTTGTTTGATTTAACTCAAAATTTGACTGCGCTGTATGCAAAAATTTAACTAGTTAAGCCCTTCGTTTTGTAGTTCTCATACTAACTCACATTCGAATAGGCGGACAGACAAATATATTTCCTCTTGAAGGGTATCGCTGAAAATTCTATCGAAATATATAAATTTGGTGTGAAGACCATATGCCAATTTCCATCCATGTAGTTCAAAATATTTTTGTGTTTTCATTATCACAGACGGGCAGTTTCCGAATTCAAAGAGGTAAGAAACTTGGGAGATTCATTAAAATCTCAAGTGCGAATATTTCGGCGATTGCAAAATTTTTGATTACAAGAAAGTAAAAATAATAATTGCAGCATTAAAAAAAAACATTCTTTCTTGGAGCTTGCGCGAAACAATATATATAGCATTTCTTCAAAATTTAACAAAACTTATCATGCTTGAAAATGGTTTTATAATTTAAGCCCTTTTTATGACTTTACACAGCCTGATTGAATATATCAGTAATTGGCATAAAAGTATGTGATCTGAAAATGTATTGCTATTTGACTTAATTTTTTATGCTTAAAACACATGGAAAACGCTTTTGCTTTAAAATAAGTACACTCTTCCTTTTCTTTTAAAGTACATGGCTAAATATATAAAGAATATTCATTTTATCACTCTTCCGCTGTTAGAGTATGCCCTTAATAAATAATTCGAAAATAAAAATCAGCAAACTGTAATAAGAAATCGTAAACAGTGAAATTATATTCTGAAAAATATATAGAAAATTCATAGCTATTAGTAAATGATTCGTAAGATTTTGTTTAATAAAATAGAGACATGTAAAGATTGATAAGACAATAAAATAAATTAATTCTTGTATAAATTTTTAAGCTTTCTTGCTTTAAAGATGATGTTATTTGTGTGTGTGCAAATAAAACAAAAAAAAATTGCTTTGCACAATTTGATTTAATTTGTACTAAATTAAATAGCACTTAATATATAATCTTATATCTCGTTAAATAGTGAGACAGAAGCAAACACATACTGGCATTTACTCTAATTGTTAACTTGCCGCCTTCGATAACCAGCCGGTTTGTCTGTATTAATTATTGCGAAAAAATTTTATGAAATGTTAGGTGTAATTTGGTCTCTTAAAAGTTTTTTTTCCGCAATATATTTTTAAGTTTCAGATTTTGAATTCATTCATACTATTATTCAGCCTTTAAATTGTTCCCTGTTTACTACTTATCTCTTCCTTAAATTTTCTTTCAAAGCCAATAAAATTTCATTCTTAAATTAAGGTGGAAAAAAATTCAATTAATATAAAAGTATTTTTACTCAAATCGACTACTCTTTTTTTAAATATGAAAATTAAAAGCTCGGTCGTTCGGCATTGATATTGAACTGCAGAATATTTTTTTAAATTTATATAATTTCTTTTAGAATTATTCAAGACAAAATTCTGATTCATCATAAAATTCAGTTTTTAGTTTCATTTTCAGCATATTTAAATGTCGTCAATAAATGTATATTTTATTTTATTTCAGTCAATATATGTACTTTCTATATTCTTCACACTTCAACTATTAAATAAATAAACTTTTCTATCACTTGCAATCAACTCTAACCGATTCATATACTTTTTTATATCAATTTTAGTACAATTAACATTTTTATAGTCATAGGCCTATCACAGTCAAAAAAATTTTGGTAGAGGATTTGCGTTACTGCTTTGAGATGGTAGATAAAGGTCTAAATTCACCAGCTTTTATAGAAGAGCGATATTCAAATTTCATAAGTTAGTCAGTTAGTTACTGAATAAGTTGATAGAAACAATTTGTATTTAAAATATCAATTTTTAACAATTTTTATTTAAAATATTGTTATTAACTAGAATATTTTGTTAACTATAATTCAAAGGGCAGAGGGCCTATGTAAAAAAATCGTTTTTCATCGCAGCATTTATTGACTCAGTTTGCTTAAAATATAATTTCGTTCATTTAGACCATTTTGTCGGCAGATGAAGGCCCCAAATTATCTTATAGGCGCTGATAACAGTGATTATCATATATTTTTTAAACCAAGTTTTCCTTAAATTAAATTGTTTTATTCAATTAATCATAATTAATAATAATGAGATCAAATCATAAATATCATAACAGAATTTATAATAATCAGTTGTAAAAGATCATAGAATACTTTTCCTACGTTGACTTTTTAAAAAATAGTTTTAATAATTTTCTTCACTTCATACAGACACATAATAGAATTTATACTTTTATATATTTAATTTACAGTAATGGTTTTTTTTATTTGAAATACATTTAATGTGAGGGTAACACTTTGATAAAAGATAATTTTTTCTCCTTGACGTGCTCGTGAATATATTTTATTTTTATTCTCTGCGAATAAAATTACTGAGAAATATGGTTAAAATATTTATTTAACAATTCGTTGCAAATAGAAACGAAATTTATAGATTAAAGAATTGGTTTCCTTGAAAAGATAATTTTTTGAACTCTAATTCGATGCACCAATTTTGTAAGATAATATTTTCGGAAGTTATTCCGGAAAAACTCCGAATTTTGGCTTGATTTTTTTAAATAATTAAAATTTTGATTAAAAATTTAAAAACCTTCGCTCCTATGTTTACATTCCTAACCTGCTATGTTTGAACGTGCCAAATCAGCCAGTCGTGTAGAGCGCCAACACACACTAACCTTTAATATAAGTATATAATTAATGAATTAAAATTCTTATCTAATTACTTGATAATTTAATTTTTGAAAATGCTTGCAAAATATTAAAACAAAAATATGTCGTTTTCTGTCACTTTGATGTATTCACCTTTGTTAGAAACTTTTTTTATTGATTTATTTGAAAACCTAAGTTCTTAAATTAGTTTTTGTTTTGTTTTATGACAGTTAAATTTATATTCCAAGACAGTATAATAGAAACTTACTGAATATAGAATAAGAATAAGAATACAAACTTACTGAATAAAGAATAAGAATAGTAAGAGAGTGACTAATAGAATTTTAATAGAAGTTAATTTAGTTAATTTTTAAAAATATTTATTGCTTAACTATTTTTAGTATATTTTGATTTTTAATGTTTAAAACATTTGCAGTATATCAGTCATTATGTGGGAATATTTTCAGTATAACTTCCTTGTTTTTCGCAACTTTGTTAAGTAATTTTGGAACATTGTATATATAATGCTCAGTTGAGGCTGTAAATTTTTTTAATAATGATTTGCATTAAAAGCATATAAACGGTACTTATGGTTAGAATCAATATAGTAAAAATATATTCAGGTCAAATAATATTAGATCTCAACTAACGAAGTAGTCAAATATGTCACATAAAAATAAATCCATATTTATGTGATGATATTTTGTTCCAAAATAGAGCAGAGTTGAAATAATAGAGAGGAATTAATCCAAATAACAGCATCTTACTCAGCTAGTCAAGGGATTGCTATGACTTTCCATTTATTATATTTCATATTCAAATGAAGTTATATAATCTTTAACAGTGTAAATAGTTTCAGAAAGTGCTAATGGCCCTAATTACTGTTCTTTTGAGCATTTGAAAATTACATTATTTCAGAAGAGTATAAGATAATAAATAAAATAAGAAATATAATAAATTAGATCGAAGAAATTTGCTTTAAAAGTAACTATTCGTTATCACTGCAATCAGAATTTATAAAAATAATTTTGATGTTCCCAATACTAATGTAATTAAATGAACTGAGATCTAGTTTTTCAATTAAATAAAAAGTCAACTTGTATTTTCTGCTTCGTTTGTAGGATAAATGGAAATTAAAACACTTCAAGTTAAATTCAATTGAAAATAAGCATCAGATAAGAGTAACTATTTCATTACTTCTCAAAATTTTGTAACTTCACTCATTTTCTTGTCCAGAAGAAATATCCTAATACTCCTCTTTTTAAAAACTATATTACGTTTTTTGTCACTTTCTATTCTTCCTATTTATACTTTCTATTCTTTCTATTTATACTTAAATAGTCATTCATACAAACAATAAATTTAAAAAAAAGAACAAATGCTTTACTGTTAGAACAAATTTTTTTATGAATGAGGATATCTCGCACATTTTATTACTAATGTGGTCAATGATTTTGTGACTTATATTTGACTTTCATAAATAGATAAACTGAACATTATAATTAATAATTATTATTGAATATTCAAAAATTGTTCTAGTTACTGAAGATTGATATTTAGTTCTAGCACAATTTTAATTACGTTATAACAATTGAAGTCGACTGGATGGAATTTAAAATATGAATCTAAGCTACAGATAGTAATGAATGAGAAATTTGAAACTACAGGTACATCTTGAAACCAAGCGAAACTGCCTTGGAGTGGAAAACTACATTCCGCTAGAAAAACTATCAAGAGTGTTCTGAGAATTTTCCTCGCATTCTTTCCAATTCTCATCTTCTCTAACAGTACTGTGCAAATTAGTTGAGACAAACGCAAAAAAGCTTCACCTATATTGTTTAATTAGTATAAGCTCACCTACATGCATGCTATGGCAATCTAGAATTAAATTTGTTCTTCTCTAGTTTTAATGAGATCCTGTGATCAATATATGAGATCCGGTATCTGATTTTGTAATAAAACTCTACCTCGATATCAAAATTTCGTATCAATCTGTTAGGAAAAAAAGTTTAAAACAAATTTGTTTTCCGACTATTACTAAACGTATATCATTGATTAATCACCAACGATTTTTTCAATAAAATGCTAAATTCACCCCGAATTTTAATATTTTGTTACTATGGTACACCAATGCTAAGCAGTTTATGAAATATTTTACCATTTTTTGCCAGAGTTTGAGAATAACTCTTTTATTAGATAGTATGCGACAAAGTTTAGGCGGAGATTACTGGTTCTCACCATAAATCAAGGAAAATTATGAACACGCTGTGAAGTTAATTGATATATTGCTTTCCCTTTCTTGGTACTCATGCATACCTTTGTTCCCCGTCATCTTAAAAAGAGACTTTAGTTTTACAGTGTTTATGAACATCCGATTCCAAATATAGTTAGGCAGTAAATGACTATGTACTTAAAAATAGCAGAGGGGGAAAAATTAATTCATGAGCTTTAAAATATCTAAAAGATCAAAGTTTTGAAGAAAAAATCTTAAATTGTTTATACTATTATTTTTAATCAACAAATGCTTAAAAAAATCACAAAAACTTCAAATTTCAATTCAAAAATGCTTTAAATTATCATCGCAATAGCTGCATTCATTGGATGACTGATAATTATAATCTCATAAAATTTCAAATACCGCGGATAGCTTTAAAAGTGGATAAAGTCTTTTTTAACATCAAAAAGTTTCTACTGAATAAAAATACAGTGAAGAAGGATAAATTTATATTTATACATCAAAATTTATATTTTTACATCTGAACATCAGAAAACAAAAAGTTTTTGCAGCGTTAAGAATAAAAATTGTTGCTTCAAATCACATTAAAGTTTGCTTAATTAAAATGACAGGAAAGTTGAACAACTAAATTTTAATAATTGAAAAAATATTTGTTGATCAAAAATGAATATTGTTTATCAAATCATTGGTGAAACGTTCGACCATTAAATCTAATCTTTGTCAGAAGTACAAAATAAAATAAAAATATATAAAGAAATTGAAATAAAGTGCTGAAGGCTGTAAAATTCGAAAAATTACATTGTTTTAAAGATATGAAATGGAATACTTTAAACAAGACTTTGAATGAAAAAGTGAAACTTACCAATTTGTATTGCTCTCTAGTTGATACGAAGACCGTTGGAGAAACTCCCTCTTCCGTTTGGAGGATGTATACTGGAATAGTGGGCTGTTGCTTTTGTTGGGTGCAGTGGACTTCTTGGTGATTGGACTATGACTGGCACTTGGATTCGAAGCATTGCAAAACTGAAGGCATAAATTATTTTTAAACTCGCTTCAAGCAGTTTTACTGCTTCTGTTCCCAACCCTCTGTATGGAGACGGGACTTCCTCTGAAGAATAGCCACTGGTCAAACGGACTGATAAGAGGCGTAACTGACCCGAGGGGCGGTTTTTGTTCCATTGTTTGTGTCCGCATCGATGGGGAAGGGATTACTTTCACCAAAAAGACTTCTTACTGAAAGGTTTCCTATACATGTGTTGTTTCCATTCTCATCTTAATTGCATGTTAGAACAAGTGCGTACCATGTGTCGGAAATATTTTGCAGCTGATGATAAAAATTTGGTATCGTAAAGCTTTTGTGCCGAAAACATTGATAACATTCTTTTTTTCCGCTCATTTTATTTTCTTTCTTTTAAAGGCCATTGTACAGAATCCCATTATCAAACATTTCCTATTTACACAGCAACATGTTGTAGAAAGAATAGTTGTTTGATTTCTGGCGCCTTATTCAGCTGTCACTTAATTGTATTAAAGGACCAGTCGGGAATTATTATTTCTGACAAGAAATGTCGCTACCTAATATTTTCGGGTGCCCTGAAAAAACTTAGAAGTACGTTTCGTTTTATTCTCCAAATAGTGTGAGATCACATTCAGATTCGCGCAATATAAGGTTTCTAATCGCAATCCGAAACTAAGGATTTCAAATTTCGTTGATACTTTTTTCTTTTACTTACATCTTGAATGTAGAATGTGATGTGTATCAAAAACGATGATTTTAAAAGAAATATAATTACCCTAATAAGATAATAGACTATTAAAATAACTAAATAATTTTATTTGCAATCTTACAAAGCTAAAAACTTAAGCATTCATATGACTATCATCATACAACTTGCCATGAAATGATGATAGAACAATGCCATGCTCTAAATAAATTTTTAAATAACTTTTAGTAGTAAATAATAGCAGTGTAAAACAAATGAATAGACTAAAAAGAATTTGTCTTATAGCTAATTATTTTTAATAAGTGTATCGAAAGTCTTTTTTTTTCTTTCTTTTTTTTACAATTTAGTTAAAGTTTCGGAAATTTAATAAAAACCTGCATTTTAATCTATAAGAAAAAATTTTTACTTAAAAAAATGACAAGAGAAGCGATAAATATAGTTTCCGAAGCAAGGCAAATGCTTTGAAAAGTCCTTCCGAAATAACGAAAACAAGTAACTGTAGTTAGAAGTAAAATGGAAATGAATCCGCCTGAATGTGTCCTCAAAACTCTCTCTCTCATACTGTCGGGAAATGCCTTGTGTGGGATTGACGTACATTACGGAATATTAATGCTAGACATGAACTATAGATTTTTACTTATTCTATTATGTGATCGTTGGCAAATGTTTTGGAATTAATCTGCATTCTCTGGCATGGTGTATGCGAAAAGCAAATTTCGATTTTAAACGCATTCTTACTAATTGATTGAAACAAAAAGTTGATTTAAAACTACACTTATAATCAGAAAATTACTTACCAAATTGGCTTTTTTTTAGTTATCGCATTTATATGTTTCTGACAGGGATACAACATAAGGCAAAATCCTTAGATTTGGCTCAAAACGTGACATCTTTTTATATTAATAGATATTAAATCTGTGCGCCAAATATTAACTACTTAACCCTTTCGCTTTGTAGTTATCATGCTAACATATTCGAACAGTCGGAGATACTTCATCTAAACTTATGTTGCTCAAAATGGGATCAAAATCAAGTTTAGCGTAACGACCGTTCACCAAATTTTATCCATCTAGCTAAAACTGTGTGTCATCTTTTTCACAGGCAAGCATTTTAAGAAATTGAGTTTTCGAATTTAAGGATGTATGCAACGTGGAGATTCGTGAATTCTCGAGTTAAGAGTTTTTTTGAAGAGTTAATATGCCAATTAAAGCCTTAATAATAATAATTAAAAAAACAAAAAAATGCTCACTCGAAGCCTTACGTTGTTTTAACAACTTCTAATAAAGCTTTACAACTTTCTCTGCACTACATTATTATGTTAAACCATGTTATGCTATGTCATCTCTTCAACAGATTATTAGGTAATGGAGATTACAGGCTCAACGCCCAGGCTCTCCTTCCAAATACAACTATTTGCTGGCCTCACTCGAAGCCAGCACGACACAATAAATCGCATTGTTTCAAAATTTATCAAATGAAGAATTTTATTCGATAAACAGTCTTTAGAATATTTTAAGTTAAAATAGGAAGAAAGAAAGCTTTTTTTTCTGTTGTTATAATTTAAACTGCTGCAGAATAATGTCATTCAACAATTCGAAGAAGCGTTATCATTTTGAATTTCATTATAATAAAAATTTAAACTGTTATGAACTGTGTCTAAAACAAGTTTCTCAGACATAATATTTAAAAAATTACATTCAATCGAACTATTCTTTTTTAACCTTTACAACGGCGTTAAACTAATTTGTTATGCTTTACTGTTATGATAAAAACATATTAAAATTCGACTTTTTAATTAAACTTTGAATCCAATCTAATGCCCTAAAATTCACTTTCCAAATTTCATGCTCTTTACTTCATTAGCTTTATGCTGCTGCTTAGGACAAGACTTTATATATAAAGAGAGATTTTATTGGGGAAAATTTTTATAAGGGTTATAAAATGAAAAAAAAAATCTGTATAAAATGAGGAAGCCTAAATCCTAAAAACTATTATAAATGAATAAACTTTTTAAAAATATTTAAGTACCAGATCCCTGAGTTCCTTTCTTTATTATGAAAACGAATTTGGCAAGATTGGTCCGACAAATAAAAATGTTCAAATAGATTTTTATATTCAAAGAATACGACGAAGGAAAATTTTTTATTGTTTCAATTTAAAATTTCATCATACTAGATTTTAAGCGATTGTCTAAGAAATTACAAATTGCAATTAATTCCACTTGAATACTGCAGTCCCCCACACTTGCCCTTCCATATAACTATTCCAGTATTTTAATAAATGGTGATGTACATTGAAGGGTTAAAAAAAAGAAAGAAAGTGGGGGTGGGAATCAGTAAGCGTTATCTTAATATATGTTGGAACTTGACCTCCGAGAGATATAATCTATCTCTTGGAGGCTACGGTCGGAGGTGGAACCCTTGGAATATTTCTTAAAATACTTCCTTTATGTTGGTTTTTTTTTTTTTTTTTTTTTTTTTTTTTTTTTTTTTGTTCATCCGATAAACAAGTCACCAGGACCATGATTTCGAATTATCATATTCAATTGGCAGGAAACAGAACAAAACGAAAAGCTTTCATCGTCTTCATGAAAAAATTAAACACTCTGTAAGAATATGCCAGATTACTATTCAACCTGAAACTAGCTAACGACGTGGCTATAACACAACGGGTAGCATATTGATACATCTATCTACTATCCACTCAAAGTAAACTTGTAGAAAAATTTGTAATTAATAGATTAATCAAACATGTAAGTAAAATCAGAATTCCCTTAACACCGCAACAATTTGGATTAACTACTCAAATATCATACTCAACAACATATCAATTTCATACTGTGATTGAGCAAATCTTTGGAGGTAAATATGCAGCAGCGGCACTTTTCCTTGAAATAGCTGGAAATTTAAGTTTCTAAAACTGTTTCTACTTTATTGTGTGATAATTAAAACTGAAATTCAAGACATTTAAGTAGAATTAATAATGGAATTTTAGAGCACTTTTTGCTTATCTTAACTTATCCAGTAATGTAATGTTTAGTTCAGTTAGTATGTGTTTTGAAAAGATAATCATACAAGCAAGGCATTGATTGTCCTTTCAGAAAATCTTCCGCATGAATTCCTGTAACTTTCGCGAATGTCTTAAACGTTTAAGAAATTTTGAAACAGTATTCTCTCCAATTCCATTGTTGCTGCAATTTTTAGGAGTAAATGAATGAAAATCATATAAAAGGGACTTATGATAAGTATCAATTGCTAAAAGTATATTCGGTTCATTTAATATTGATGTTAAAATTAGCTCACTGAAGAAGTTTGGCCGACTAAATGATAACTCGATATAAAAGTTGATCAGTACAGAAAACATCAAGAATATAAAACTAAACAATATTGGAGAAAAGTCCTTTGCAATGTAAATCAAAAACTTAAAACTTATTTTAGTGAGATGATTTTTTTCTTTCATTTTTAAACAAATAATTACAATTTAATTAACAAAAAATTCTTACAATGTGGCATTTTTCAAAAAGCCATAATGCTATCTAAGCCATAAACTTAAGCTTTAAAAAATTGCTGATGAAAATAGGAAGATTTCCTCTAAGCCCTAAATCATATAAATCTCTTAAAATTCCATATCTCCATGTTCGGTCATATGCCTTTTCGATGTCGAAAAAAATGGCAACTAAATGATTCCTTTGTAAAACTGCTAAGCGAATATCAGATTCGATAGCAAGGAGATTATCAAGAGTACTTCGTCCTCTTCGAAATCCACTCTGAAACGGGTGGAGTAAGTTATTTGTCTCCAGACAAAAAATTAGCCGTCTATTTATAATTCTTTCTAATAATTTGCAAAGACAACAAGTTAAAGCAATGGGTCGGTAATTTGATGGATTTGTCGGATCTTTGCCCGATTTCAGCAATTTGTGTTAAAGTGGAATCTGAACTTTCAGACTCTTTCATACAAGAGGAAGGTGTCCCCCAGGGCAGCGTTTTAAGCGTCACTCTATTCATTTTAAAAATAAATCACATTTTAAAGCAACTTCCAATTTCTGTGAAGGGATTTTTATATGTTGATGATCTGTACATTTCCTGTACAGGAACGCATATGAATTTTATACAAAGACAACTGTAGATTGCAATCAACAGTATTACCCAATGGACAAATACTAATGGTTTTACCATCTCAACATTGAAAACGGCTGGTGTTCACTTCTGTCGGAAACGTAGCCTTCATTTTGATCCTGATCTGAAACTTAACGATGAGCCAATACCATTTTTAGATGAAATTCAATTTTTGGGCGTTATCTTTGATAAAAAAACTCACCTTTCAATCTCATATAAAACTTTTACGTAAAAAGTGCGAAAAATCTTTAAATATATTGAAAAGTCTTATCAACAACATCATGGGGAGCCGACAGAAATTCGATGATTAAAGTATACAAAGCCGCTGTTCTCTCCAAGCTGGATTATGGTTCCTTAATATAAGGCTTGCTAGAAAAAGCATTTTACAAAAATTGGACCCTATTCACCACACAGCTCTTCGGCTTTGTTCAGGAGCTTTCAGGACATCCCCTGTTAAAAGCTTGTACGTTGAAACCGGTGAACCGGCCCTGGAATTAAGAAGACAATTTTTGTCACTGAATTATTATTTTAGAATCCAGTCGAATATGAACCATCCATTTTATGATTTCAAACTTCGTCCCTTTCTAGTCCGCTTGCAAGATGCAAGAAAGTCATCCATTCCTGTCTTTTTTACAAGAATTCAAAACATTCTTTTAGATCTTAGTCTACTGCA
>JAPMOQ010001780.1:0-11426 GCA_026543055.1 Argiope trifasciata | reverse complement strand
GTAAATTTTATTGAAATTTAACCAAAACGATTAACATTCTACATAAAATTATAATGCAGCCATCCTATTTCTCAAGTTATAGAGTATAGTGATGAATGAAATGAACCAAAATCTAAGAAATGTTTTGAGATATAAATAATTTATGGGGGAAAATATACGTATATATGCATTTTATCCATAAATTCACAATTTAATTTTTCTAAAAACACATGTAAAGGAAAACGCCTTTCACCAACAATAAAACTTTTGTTTCCTTTCATTGTTCATATTACTTAAAACACACTCTGAAATTTTTATGTAAATGTCTTAATTAAATTTTCAGATATCATATTAATGGTGAAGTATTTTTAAGAACATTAAAGTTTTGAGAAAATTAAAATTACAGAGAAATTTTAGTTGGAAAAAATATGTGATCCTGGATGATAAGTCGGGCCTTCATTTTCCTTAAAAAGATAAACTGTTTTGGAAAGAGGAAAATCTGAAATGCCAGAAACAGCAATTAAAAAAATTTGGCAATGTGGTCGAAAACCAGTGTTTTTAACTTAGCCGGATACCTTAAAGAGAAGGATGACGTCTTGATACTTTTTGTGAACTCTTTTATTAACGTTCTCTTTCTGAATAATTCTTGTATAAATGTTTTTTTTTTCAAAAATTAAAATAATCCTTCAATTCCTGATGTTATCAGTTCTTTTTATATTTTTATGATACTTTGTAATCAGCATCCCCAAAAGTGACAGTGGATTGTTTATATTTTCCAGAAAAAGATCATTATAGTGGTCCATAGGTAAATTAAATTTTCTTTTTGGGATTACATTAGTGTATTTCATTTAATTAATGTTCTAATATGATAGTTATTTTGAAAAAAGATAGAAAAATTTAAATATGTGTGTCTAATATTATTTAAAAATTTGAAAGGAAACTTTTACTTTGTTTTGTAATCATAATACAAATAGCTTTCAGGCTTAAATTATGAATAAATTATTATTTAGTTATTAATAATAAACTTGGCTATCAAATTTAATCCGAATTATGATGGGGGGTTGTAATATATTCCGAAAGATGAGATAATTACTATATTTATAATTTTTTTGAAAAAAATACGTATTTTTTCAACGATGTTAATATTCTTATAGTTTTTTCATGCACTATTCATAGTACATTTATTTT
The DNA here is from genome assembly GCA_026543055.1 of Argiope trifasciata. Classification (NCBI taxonomy): domain Eukaryota; kingdom Metazoa; phylum Arthropoda; class Arachnida; order Araneae; family Araneidae; genus Argiope; species Argiope trifasciata. The sequence continues at coordinate 10,259 of JAPMOQ010001780.1, read as the reverse complement.
CGGAATTTTAGTAAACTGTGAAAAATATTTTGTGTATTATTTTTATAAGTATGTTTTATTTCTTTAATTAAATTCAAATTGTTTTCATTGTTTCATTAATTCATTTTCTTTTGAAACATGATGAAAATGTCTTCTTTTTGCATGTTTTGTTTTTATTAGGATTAAGAAAGTGAAATTTTAACAATACGAAAACTATATTCTATTAAATGATGGATTATTCAGACATTTGTCATTGAATCCATAAGTAGTTAAGTTTTTCAAATAAATATAACAAATGCATTGTCATTAATATAGCGCAGTGTCCGTCATAAATTTATGAAAAGTTTTTGAGGAAATTTTGAGGATTATTTGTAATTTGGGTGAAAATTCACTATAATATAATTCTCAGTGTATTATTAACAAAAATGAGCATTGAAACCCTATATTGTAAAATATTCTTCAGAATAATTATTATCTCAATAAAATTTATGTATTATGATAAATACTATATTTAGTACATTTTTGATTATTTTTCAGCTGTTTTGATTATCGAGGATGATTTGTAACTTGGGTTATAGTTCACTATAAAATAATTCTTAGTATACTGTTAACAAAATGGAGCATTGAAACTATTTTTGTAAAATATTCTTCAGAATAATTATTATCTCAAAGAAGTTTATGTATTATGGTGAATATAATATTTAGTACATTTTTGATTATTTTGGGGCTGTTTAACTGCAATTATATTAAGCCATACGCCTCCAGCATATCTAAGCAAGGGGGGCGTGCAATGAAAGTTGTAAAATCAAAAACGAATCATTAATTTTTTTGTTTCTTTTTTTATTTTTTCCGTTTGACTGAAATCCATGTTTCGGAAACTAAAGGAATGTTTCTTATTTTACTTTCATTTATAAAGTACATTACTTCTGTTTTATAAAACGAATAATTTTAATAACTAATGACAAATTGGGACTTGAATTGAATTGTTAAATTGTTGAGTTGAATTGGATTTCAACTGACAAAGCAAAGACCACATTTGGCATTTGAATATACGGGGAATTTCAAGAATATGATTAATCATATAGAATTTGATTTGATCATTTTATTAAGATACAAAGATAAAACTTTGAATGAAAATTATGAGTTCATAAGATCCCTGGTGAAAATCAAAATATTTATTTGTAAATTTTAATTAAAATATATTCGAAGTAATAAATATATAGCAGTTCTTTTTCTCTCTTTTTGATATTCAGATTTCCGCCAAGCGCCAACTTCAATGAATATACTATCAAAATTAATTTTAATTCCTTTTTTTATGATTAAAACCCAATATACGCAACGAGGGGTGATCCAAAAAAAGTATACTAGGCAAGGGAAAAATTCTTCATTAACCATAAACCCAAGATACAAATAGTAATTAAGAAACGTATGTGACGGTCATTTCTTTACATAATCACACCGCTTTATCACAGGTATTTATTATACCGCTGGACCGATTTTTTTAACCCATCTTGGTATTAATCAGATCTCTATCCATTTAGCCAGTTTTTGGCACCTTTTTTACCCATCACCGTTTGATATGAACCTTGATTGAGATAAGTGTTTCTTCAACGCTGGGAAAAGGAAATAGACACTGAGAGCCAAAGGGGCTGTATGGAGCGATTCCAGACCTTCTACCTAAACATTTCCAGAAATCTATCTGCCAGCTTCCAAAGAACGACACCATTTCACTACCTGTTTACTACTCATCACTTCGCCCCCAAGTACTTTAACATTTGTCTATGAATATTGAATGGGTACATATTCTTAGCTGATAAAATCGTATCAAAGAATGCACCTCTATGATAGACCACTTGTATAAATGTCTTGCCATTACTGTCGCTGTGTCAGGTACCGATACTAACACTATCTACTCGAACGACTTATCTGAGACAACTAGCGCTATCTACTTCCACTCTACCAAATGATATTCTCATCCACAATTTCTACTTTCCAAATACTGTTGCTGGTAAACTTTTTTTGGAACTCCCCTCTTATAAAAGGCACGGAAGAAAGAAAATGAAATGTTCATTCCTTTTTTTTAATTTAAGTAAATGAAAAATGAAAGCCTTTTTTCTTGGTCTTTGATTTTACCTAAATTCGGTTTGCATTTTAATTCGATATCTATTTATCAATCACACTTGTATTTTGAACAAAAAATAAAATACCTAGAAAAATGACCAAAAAGAATTTTTTAATTAACTAAGCATGCAATTGCTTGTAAAATATATTTATTTATTTACCACTGAGAAAATTCGTTGTTTTTCATTATATTTTCATTATCCGAATCAAAATTCATCTCGGAAAAGTTACGATAACTTAGTAGAGACATAAAAGAATGTTTATGTATAGCTAATCTATTTTATTTTTTGTTTTTCATAAATTTCCTGTACGAAAGATAAGAAAACTTAATTTCTGTAATTTGAAAAAATTCTTTCTGAATTTGCATCCAAACCAATATCTTTCGTTACAGTTTTAGAAATTTTTAGAAGTTTGACAGCGACATAAATATATTAGCATTACAATGATATTAAAATAATGCAAGCAATTTTTTCATGATAAACGAGCATCAATTTTGAATAATCACTACGGTTACTAAAATGCTAGTATACCATGAATTAATTCCATATATAGAAAAAAAAATGACTAAAGAATTTTTCTGTGTTTAATTTTTGCTTTAACTTTTTTACTTATATTTTCGTTTTTATTATTTTATTCAAAAAATCTTGAACGATCTTGTAGCTTTCTGAGTATTTTTGTAAAATAAAAAGGCGGGGGATATTGGTTAATTATATTGGATACAGCATTACTTATCATCTGAATATTTTAAAATAATACTTAAGATTTTTCATGATAATCGAACCAATTTAAGTTAAATACTAAAATTAATAAATGGAGTTGTAAGCATTAATCTTATATATACAAAAATATTAATAAAGATATTTTTTATATTTTTTGCCTCAACCTTTTCTCCCTTTTTTTGCTTTTTATTATTCAGAAAAATCTTAGATTATTCTTAGCTATCTGAACATTTATGTATAGTAAAGTTCAGAAGAGTATTAATAATTAGATTTTATAATAATTTGAAAAAAATTTAAAAATTAAAAAAAAATGATTATTTTCAACACGATATATTTTAATATTCCTTTTTTATCTATTTCAAACGATGAATTAAAATAAATTAATGCTTACCGACTTCAACCATAATCTTTTAGTAGTTTTTCAATTATAGAAATGATTTTGTAATTACAAGCAATTTTAAAATAATTTGAACATCTTAAACAACTCTTAACAAATTAAAGAGCAATCATAAATTTGCAAAATATGCCTAATGCATTCTAATTAGCTAGATAGGAATAAGAAATGATAAATTTAACAAGAGAAATCAGTCCGGTATTTAAGATTTTGTTCGAATCAAAATCTTATTTTGAGATTTATCTCAAAAAGGAAAAAAAAATATGAGAATTCATGCAGAAAATATTAGCCGTCTAGAATTTCAGATCATTCAATCTGTAAAATCCATAATATAATTGTGGTTGGAGGGGGTGGAAGATAGGGTTTATTTTCTTACTGACAATGAAAAGGGAAATATTAGTATTAAGATTTTCTCAAAAAATCAAAAGATAGATGCTAGGTGACATATAATAGGAGACATAACAGTATATAAATTATAATAAGAGATATAACAGTAATTATGAGAAATACAGTAATTGATATTTCTATTGATAGGAGACGACAGTGATTAATGATATTTCGATGCGTCTTAAAATTGTATATGAAATAAAAATGGTCGAAATTGGTGCAATGGGGAACTAATTCTTTTGTTTTGAAAATTAATTCAAGTATATTAGTTTTTACTGCTGAAATTATTTTACTCTCATTTAAAAATAATCTAATTTTTTTTAATATAATTTCCACTAGTTGCGGTTAAAATACTATATATATAGAATGATCTAAATTTTAAAATCTATACTAAATACACTGATGGGAAAAAAATATCCCAACACTAAGAAAAAATTATTGTACAGTAATGAAATTTAAGGAATACATTCGTCTAGGTAACATATTTAATTGATTAAAGTTTCAAGATCACAGGTAGAGCCATTGGCGAGAAGAGCCATTTCAAATGTGAAATGTTGGTACATTAGTAACCGGTGTAACCGCCAGAATTTTGAATGCAGGCATGCAAACGTGCATGCATTGTGTCGTACAGGTGTCGGATATCAGTTTGTGGGATGGAGTTCCATGCCTGTTGCACTTGGGCGGTCAATGCAGGGACGGTTAATGCTGGTTGTGGATGACGCTGGAGTTGTCGTCCAATGATGTCCCATACGTGCTCGATTGGAGAAAGATCTGGTGATCTAGAAGGCCAAGGCAACATATCGACACTCTGTAGAGCATGTTGGGTTACAACAGCGGTATGGGGCGAGCATTATCCTTTTGGAAAACACCCCCTTGAATGCTGTTCATGAATGGAAGCACAACAGGATGTATCACCAGACTTTCGTACAAATTTGCAGCCAGGGTGCGTGGGATAACCACGAGAGTGCTCCTGCTGTCATACGAAATTGCTCCCAAAACCATAACTCCAGAAGTAGGCCCTGTGTGTCTAGGCCACAGACAGGTCACTAGCAGGCGTTCACCTGGCCTCCTTCTAACTAACAAACCGCTATCACTGCGACAAAGGCAGAACCGACTTTCATCCGAAAAAACAACAGATCTCCACTCCGTCCTCCAATGAGCTCTAGCTTGACACCACTCTCGTCGCAAACGGCAGTGATTTGGAGTCAGTGGAATGCGCTGTACAGGGAGTCTGGCTCGGAGCTGTCCTTGAAGTAACCGATTTGTAACAGTTCGTTGTGTCACTGTGGTGCCAACTGCAGTTCGAATTTCAGCTGCAGACGCAGTACGATTAGCCATAGCCATACGCCGAATACGACGGTCTTCCCTCTCAGTAGTACCTCGTGGCCACCCGGAACCTGGTCTTCTTGAGGCAGTACCTTCCCTTGACCACTGCCTGACAAGTCTTTCAGCAATATCGCGGAAAAAAACCCACTTTCTCGCAGCCTTACAACACGACCTCGTTCAAACTCAGTGAGCTGTTGATAATGGCTCCTTCGCCTTCTCAGAGGCATCCTTGACTAACATTAACCCTCTACGTCAAATCTCAACTGTAAATAACGATCACGAACCCTACAGCGCTTATTTAAAGCAAACCTCATTTGCATGTTCATAGTGTCGCTACTAGCACCACACTTGCGCGCGTAGCTCGAAATTTGAATCGACGGCATCTTTCAGATGTATAAACACGCCTACCAAATTTCGTTTATCTAGCACAGCTCCTTCCTAGTGTTGAGATTTTTTTTTTCCATCAGTGTAGCTTTTCATACTTGAAACAACTTTTCCGAAAAAAATAACCAATTTCCTTAGCATTGTTAATCGATCGGTTTGGTACCCGACTAGAAAATGATTGAAAGCAATACTGATTGATATTCTGGCATTTTAATCACTTAAAGTGCCTTTTTAAGATTCGTCCATTGTGATCGTTAACACAAAAATTCTTTCTTGATGGAAACTTTCTGTTTGATTCAAAAATGAGTCTCGAACTTGTCAGGAACTTTTCCAACTTTTCTCCCCAAACTTTTGACACGATTCAGGCTTTGGTTTCGGACTGCTGTGAAATAAAGTTTTCATTTCACTATTTAATTTTGATTTTTGACATATAACGCACGAAGGTTCAATCGAATGTTCAATATTATTGCGGTTTTATAAAATTTATGTTTCGATTTCTATTTGTTGTTTTTATTTTATTTATTAATTTAGTATTATTCCATTCAAGGAGTTATAGCATGATGTTTTAAATTCCTTAAGAAATTTTGTGATTTAAAATTCGTAAAAAGTAGATAAAAAAAGAACCAGGTCCTTCAACAGGAGCAAAAGTGCATTAAAAATATTATTTAAACTCAAAGTAGAGTATTAAAGTAGAAATATTTTTAAAATTTATTCGTATTTTCTAACAAAATGTGAATTTTTTAAAATTATTTTCTTTTAATTCTGTCATATCAATCAGTTTTTGTGAATATTTGGATCATTATAAATAATTATAATATTTGTCTACATATATAAATTCAAAACCATATAGATTCAAAATTTCTTTCAATTAATTGTTAATTGAAAATTTTCTTTTGATAATTTAAAAAAAATATATTTAGAATACCCAAATTTTTTTTTTAAATGAGAAATTTAGCGCATTTGGAAATGAATGAAAAATGAAATATAAATTCTTGTCACAGAAGAAATGATTCGGAAATGTTAGATGCATAAGTGTTTAAAGTAATTTTTTTAAAAAAGAAGCCTGTATGGTGAGAAGTATGTTTCCACCAATGAATCTGTACATCAAATTAAAGAGAGTTTAACAGTTTGACAATTAAAACTTATATTTTCAAAATGATTAAACCAGTTCAATTAAGATTATAGTATTAACTTTGATTTAATTTTACTGTACATTAAAATTTTGTGGAACAATTGCCAAAGTATTTAAATTAGTTCCTGACAATCATTCAACTTTTAAGTAAAGACTAAGGTTAACTCTAAATTGGACTAATGATTAAAATCCGAAATTTCAATAAATAGACTCCTTTGATGACTCATTCCATTTAATAAAAGCATTTACAAAAGTTTATTAGTTTTTCGAACGTTCCAGAATGTAAATAAATTTTAGAATGCTAGCAATTGAGTACTTTTTCAGTACACTCTGCTATGTTTAGAAAATATGTGAGAAAACTGATTAAATTGAATGATAAAATGTTTGATGAAAAAAGTCGTTTGGAGTTTTTTCATTTTTCTATTTTTGTTCCACGTTTTGTAAAATGCGAAAATAATTTAAATATTTATTTATTTGCTTTTTTAAAAATTGATCATGTAGTTGCTTTCATTTTAATATAAATGAAAATAGGAATTTGTCTAGATTAAATATCAATAACACAAGTGTTAAATATTTGTATCAAACCCAAGGAATCAATTGTAAAGTAAACATTCAATTGCATTCACAAGAGCAAATAGAAATAAAAAATCTAAAATAATGATTTTATGGTAGATTGAAATTAAATGACCCTTCTTTTTTATAAAATGTTTATTTCTGAATAAATCAGAAAATTTTAAAGTATGTATTTACATAAACTTCTGAAGGAAAAAATACTTAAATTCGAATTTTTCTCTGATTAAATGCATATTTAAATTTAAGTGGAGAGTAATTCCTTTTATTAAAGTGAATCAGTTGAGTGGAATGAAAATGGCCTAAGCTAAAAGACTAACTCAAATCTTAAAAATATTTTTTTTAAGATTTTTATTTGAGAATAGTGAGAAAAATTTGCCTTTTAGGTTCAAAAACAATATTTTAAAAAGTTGGATGTAATATCAAATTATCTTGAGGTGTCCCAAAAATCTTGAAATTTGTTAAAAAAATGGAAATTTTTGAAAAGGGCCAAAAAAATTTTCTGATTTTTCTTTGGTGATATTGTGAAAAAATTGCCTTTTAGATACAAAAACAATATTTAAAAATTGTGATTACAATGCAACAGTGTTTCAAAGTGCTGAAAAAATCTTTAAGTTTGTAAAAAAAATTATAAACCTTGATAAAATTTTTTATTTATGTAGCTTCACAAAAGAGGATTTTGAATACAAATATAAGCATTACAATAAGAAAAAAAATATTTTTTACAGTATTAAAAACTTATGTCCAATTTTAAATTTCTTATTTATGTATGCTTAATGATGACAAATGTTACAATTGCAAAATTTTTGTTTCTACTTGATTGCCCCATTAAACAGTTATTTTAAATTAAATTTCGGCAAATTGACATGTGAGTCAATTTTTGCTTTTATGAATCCGTTTCTTGAGACTAAATTACAGACATTTTGAGCAGGTTCGAACGCTAATTTCACAGGTCTTTCCATTGCTTGCATATGGCAAGAAAGCCTGGGAAAATCGACAACCTAGTTATCTGTTTAAATTTAACCCACTTCAGATGTCATCTGTATAAAGTTTTAACTAAACATTAAATCACACATTCGTTTGATAATTTCGTCACTTCTTGTCCATTTTATGGATCTGGTTTGCTTATCTCTGTATCGATAGAACACTGCTCTTCTTCAGAGTTGTCATTGTCTCCCTTAGGGCCATGGTGGCCTGGTGGTAAGGTCTCGGCATCGGAACCGGAGGGTTTCAGTTCCAAGACTCGATTCAAAAAAAAAACCGTCGTGTGAGGGGTTCCCTTGCACTTTAAATCTGTCAGGCCAAATGTCCTCCCGCTGGTGTGGCGTGGTGTGGAGAGGGGGTGCCCCTTCAGGTGTCGTCCTCGTCATCTGACCGTGGTTCAAAATGACGAGGTCCGTTCCAAAATAGCCCTCGTGTTGCTTTAAAACGGGACGGTAATATAACTAAACAAACTAAGTTGTCTCCTGTAATCGTTTCTGATGCATTGCTATTTTTTGCCCGTTCTTGATTAAACTTAATTGTCTCTAAAATTAGTTACTCTTTCTTCCCCAAAGTGCTTGTGGTAGCGATAACAATACTACTTATAACTATTTTTCTGTTACAGAATTGGCATTTAGAGTCTTTAATTCCATAATTGGCACTTTTAAAAAATGCAAGTCAGTAATATTAAATAAACGTTTTTCTTCTCTAAATCCTGTAATGTTGAAATTAAACTTATGTTAACATATTTTGCTTTAGACTGTAGTAAATTCCTGTATCTAGCGAGATAAACTTTATTATTTGTGATATTCTTTTACTAGAAGCAAAGTAGATAGAAGCTGTTCTATTTATATCATATCTATTTATTATCATATTTGTTCTATTATTGGAACTAAAGTGTGATGTATTTCGCTTACAGAAGGATCCTTCATTGACGCAATTTTAAGGTTGTGTCTAATATAATAGTATCACTAGAGTCGTCAGTAATGTGTTCAACTTCAAGCAAATCTCTAGATTTGCAAAAAACAAAATGCTCCAATATTTGACTTGTATTTTACTCACATCAAACACACAAGCACGAACTAGCAAATCAGTTACATTAATTAGTTGCACATTAGACGGAAAGAAGAAGCCAACTCAACTGAACTCTGCAAAGCTACTTATTTGAACATGCCTTTTACCTCGATAACAAACGACAGTGTTATCAGTGTCATGCCAATGTAATAGTAAAACTATTTTTATATTTTTATTCGTATGACAATACCTAATGAAAGCTTTTTATTTCATAATCAAAGCACGCAATGATCAAGTTGCCAAAAGTATGTTTTTATGAAACTTAATGTCCTTGCAGTACCTCAAGATATACTCAGATATTTTTTATAATTTTATTTATCTTATCGATATCAAAAGTCAAATTTTCCGTGATATTACTAATTAAAAATCAGAAGCTGATTGTTTTGTAAAAAAGCATAAACTTCAATTTTATTAATCTTTAACGTCCTTGCAGCAACTCAAGACCTACATCAATATTTTTAATATTTATATTTTACTTCATTGTATAATTTAACCAAAAAGCAACTTTTCCTCAATATTCCAAATTAAAATTCAAAAATTGATTTTTGCGTTCAACTCTATTAAACAGTATCAGTTTTTTTAATTATATTTCTTATTTCCATTTTAATACAATGTTTTCAATCTAAGTAAAATTTATATTTGTCTCATAAGTAGGACAAGAGAATCTTTAAAAAGGAGACAGCCACTAAAACAGTTTTTCAAAACTTCATTTATGTATCTAAAGGTACTCTATCAATTTAAATTTAATAATTATGTTTTTCAAAGGAACCTGACATATTATTTTTAAACAAATTACAATCGTTCTAATTTATTCCCTAAAATACGTCTTTAAACATTGCACGAATGAAGAAATAATTTCAAAAATTTTAATCCATACAAATTAATTTCACATTTAAAGGAAAAAAGGAATTTTGGCGAAAATTTTGTTTTTTTTAATACTTAAATATAATTTTCAGTAACTGAAGAATTTCAGAAAAAAAGTCATCATATTTTGTGCTGCCATGAAAAATTATAACTAATTATTCCATTTTACTAAAACTAACTGTTAGCAAAACTTAATTTTCTTTACTAGAATTGTATTTTATTCTTTTTTTCACTGTTATTTCAAAATAATTTATTAAGCTTTTCAAATGTGGATCGCTGAATTAGTTCTTTAATTTTTTCCTAAATCCGATTGTTTGCATTCGACGAA
>JAPMOQ010001775.1:0-22440 GCA_026543055.1 Argiope trifasciata | reverse complement strand
TTGTAAAATAATTATCACAAATAAATATTTAAATTTCCTGTAAAAAAATGAAATTATATTTATATATATATATATATTCAAGGTCAAAGCGACAAAAGAGTTCTTTTCACAACACTCATGTTCAGTTATAAAGATTTATTCAAAAGTATTGTATCTGCTTGTTGTGCAATTAAATCAATCTGGGATCTGCAGACATTTTATAACAAAACTTCATTTACTCGTGGTTTTTAATAGTAATTGAAAAATGTTTTCATTTATTAAGTACCATCGTTTTCCTTTTGCATTTCGAAGTTTTGATGTCTTCCATCAATTATTTTTTAACAAATTATCTGAGGGTAGAATTGAAGAAACAATATTAAAATTAATAATAGATATAATATCAGTTATTTTGTAGTGCTATTTTCTTCTAATTTTTTTTAAATCCTGAAAAAATACCCCATAAACATATACTAAATTTTCTAATAGTGAATAATCATAAAAAATTAATATAAGCGTTTCATTTATTCTAACTGAAAATGTCATATGCATTTTTAATTATTAAAGAAGTCATAATTTATAATGGTATTAAAGTCATAAATTAAGATAGGGTCAAAGCAGCCATGTCAAATTTAATGTCATATAAAAAAGATTTTGATTCGTTCTATATAGATTACTTTCTAATAACGGCCTGCTCTTATTTAATATAAATAAAATGACGTTTCAAACTACCCTTTACTTTTTGTAAATGTTAAAAAAAATTCTTATGCTATTTCATTGCGCTGCTTAAAAATTAAGGTCATTGATCAAGGTCATTGTTTCTGAATACATGAAATATATAAAACAATTATTTTCATTTGTTCTCAAAATCTTAAGTTATCAGTATGCTTTCAGCTGTATAGCAGATAACGAAGATAAATAAATTTTGAAAATTCTGTTCTTGAAGCGAATTTTATTGCTTATAATTGTTTTGAATAACCATGATTCTCAATAGGGTTTGGTGCATGGTATTTCAATAATAATTAATACATGGTTTTTCAATATCAAATATAGATTGATACTGATATTCTAGATCACCTGATACAGTTAGTAACTGATAACTTTCTCATCGGAAGGAAATCAAATTGTTAGAGGTATCTGCTATCGTCATTTTATCGAGAATGTAGTTGATAGGGGTTTTCTCCACCGGAAAAGGCATTAATGGTGATGTGCCAATTACCTTGATTTTAACAGTGATTAAAGGATGATTGATATTCTCTGAGAAAGAAAAAGATATATTTATATAGTAAGGTAGTATTTTTGAACAGTGTACTGTCACACTGTCACTTTGTAATGTGCATTGTCACATGAAGTAAAGGTTGTTAAAGGTTTGGGACGAAATATACATAGTTATAAAAAGTAATATAAAAAAAATTAAATTAAATTCCTACTTAGTTTAACAAAAAAATTATTTTAGCTACTTTTTATTAAATAATTATCAAAAAGTGATTAAGTATTAAAAAGAAACCAATTACTTATTTTCACAAGAATTGAATTCTCATTCTTCACCTTCACGTAAAAAATACTAAAATACTTGCATTTTACCAATTGAGCTACTGCCAGTGGATTTCAATTTTAATTGCAAACTACTAAAACTCTATTTAAAGTATTAAAAAATTAAATTAAGTTAATAAATTAGTGTTTGAAAAAACTCTTTTAGCATCGAGTGTCATCCATACAAGGTTTAAAAAATTTATTTGAACTTGAGATGATGAATAAAAAGTATTGTATTAATGATTGAAAATCTGAACAAGATATATCAATAAATATATATAGGGAAACTGTTAAATTGTTATAAGAATTGAAACAAATTGTATGTTACTATAGAGACGGTCCGGTCAGTTTGTAATTTTTCTGTGTGAATTCGTGGCGAATCGGAGGTCTGTGATATGACTTACCTTATCACTTTCTTCTTCACTCGACTCTTCCTCGCTCGATTCCTCTTCGCTGCTTTCTTCTTCATCTTTTTCCGGTTCTTTTACATGAATGACTGTAGCTGATCTCTGGACACTACGGGAGGCATCGCTGCTATCTTTGTCTTCGCTGTCTTCTGCCTCTTCTTTTTCTTCTTCCTCCTCCTCGTCTTCTTCTTCTTCTTTGTTATCTGCTTCCGCCTCATCCTCTTCTTCTTCCACCTCTTCCTTATCAGATAAAGAGGATGGAGATGAAGATGATTCGGGTTTTGCCTTCTCTTCCACCCCAGAAGATTTGATGTCATCAGCAGGATCTATGACTGGAACGACTGGAGTTAAAAGATCTCTTTCGTCTTCTTCTAAAAATGAAAAAGGGAATTTATATTAAAGAAAGTCTCAAGGTGTTCTTTACTATTATAGCTTTTCAGAGATATTAATCACAATTCAAATATCTGAATGTATTAAGCATCCCTCAATTTTACAAATGCATCATCGCAACTTTATATGGCATTATGAAAAAAAAAAGCATTATGTTTATGAGCTTACAACTTTTTGCAATAAGAACTGTAATTAAGAAAGATAAAATTGATTCTATGGACTTCAAAATTTTATGAATATAATGCTTGATAAACAAAAAAATACGACTTTTCTGCGACAAAAAGTAGTCGAGTTATGAAGCCTTAAACTTCAACATTTTAACCCAAGCAATGGCCTCGTATGCCAAAAAGAGCCTCTCGATTCGATTGGTGGACATTTTTCGAGATAATTACAGAAACGATCTAAAATCTCTTAAAATAGTGATATTCAAAACTTCATAATTTAGTTGGATTTAATTGCAGAAGTATAGAATTTCGCTCATAGTGTTAAAATTTTAAAATATTTTTCCAGATATTGATAAAACTGAGGGATATTATTAACAATAAGTTTTTTAACTTTTAAACAATACCTTTATTTAATAGCATTAACTGTAATTCTTTAAGCCATTTAAAATAATTTTTTAGCTGGAAATGAGACAATTGTTTATTTAATCTTGAAGCTAATCTAGGACATACTACGAAGACTATTTCAGTAAAATGCTCTAATTAGTTTTAAATTTCAGTAAATTTTTAATATGTTAATATTTTATTTTGTTTAATTAAATTTCAGAATATAAATTTCAGAATAATATGTGTTTTTTATTTACTTTCTGTAGTTCTCGGTACTATCGATGTTTGTAAGCAATATTAATGAATCATATATTCCATTTTATAAACTTTCCAATACCTAAATAACGTAATGAAACATAAAAAAATGAACTTTTATACTTGATAAAGTACTAATGTTAATTTAATATTTTATTATTCATAAAATTTGTATTTCTTGCAGATTTATTTATTTAGCAAAGGGGAAAATAAAAGTAAATAACAGACCAGTTTCCGATCCCTCTAACGCTAGAGACTGTAATCTTCCTAATTGAAAATGCGGAATATCTATCTATCTCAAGTATGAATTTATATCTATCTCAAATGGTTTAAAAATTAGTTAGTGGACCATGATTAAAGTGAAAACCTTATATAATAATGCATTTGGATACATCGATGGCCATAAATTAAGGACATTGACTATCAACAACATAAAAAAAATACTGTACAGTATATGAAAAAAAAGAACAGAAAAATATTATTTTTGTTGCAGAGTATCCAATAAAGTAAGAAAACCATTCCCTGGATAAAGTGATTATAAATGTTTTTAAAAATTAACATATAGGGGGTTTATGAAAGTTAATAAATGCGTGCTTTAAGAGCCATAACTCTCTATTTTTTAAATGTTGATCACTAAATTATCTATCTGTTCTTCCAGTTTATTATTCTGCACCTGAATCTGTTCTATTCAAAGTTCTATGTGATTGGTAGAGTTAAAACCCAATTATTCAAAAATTGTGAAATTATTTTGTTTGTTTTTTTTATACGTGCGTCCACAATGAATCTCAATAAAATGGATTTTGTGAGTCACAAAAACAAAACCATTCTCTTCTAAATTCTTTCTTGTAACACTACAAAGCCTTAATAAGAACAATTGTTTCAGCACATTTTAGATTTTTACATCTTTGCAATAGAATATTAATACATTAAAATAGTAGAAAAGCAATCGTTATTTTACCACTTTCTTCTGAATTTTCACTGCTTTCTTCAGAGCTGCTGGAACCACTTTTCTTTTGGGATTGAGATTTGGGCTTCAAAAAATCTGTTAAATTGACAGAAACGGCCACATTTCTGCCAGAATCTACTCTTTCTAGTGGCTGTGGAGGTTTTCTAGGTGGAAATGTGATATGTACTACCTCCCCTGGTGAAGTTAAATCGGATGATCCATTGCTTGGAATCTTGGTGAGACATCGAACTGGTGATGATTCTTCATTGTCGTCGCTTTTCGAGACTTCAGTTGGCGCGTGTACCACCACAGCTGGAGCATCTTCCCTGCTTTCATTTTGATCATTATTATTGTCTTCAGTTTCGTTTGTGGAACTTCGAGTAGCACGCCATCTTTGACGAGTCCTGTTTCTGTTTAAAAATTCCAGAGATATTATCAGTAAACATTTATGGAATTATTTATTAACAATATTTAAATCTTTTCTAATATATGACATATTTTGTAATAAAGAATACCTTTGACATCATTCGAAGAAGGCAACTAATTTTTTTTAAATATGACATTTTTAAAGTCTCTATTATGTGGTATAATCCGCAAAAAAATATGATATTAGATCATCAAGTTAACACCAAGTTATATTAAATTGTATTTCAAAATACGAGAATTTATGAAAGATTTCCTTATGAATATCATTTCTGAGCCATTATATTAACATTATTCACATAAAAAAATATAATACGTTGTAGCAAAATGTTTTATATTCATTATATTGATTGAAAAAAGTGTTAGTTTTGTAAAGGGAATAATTTTATTTTAGAAGATAATTATAGAAAAGATCAACCAAACATGTTAATATTTTTATGCATCTCATAGCTGAAATTATTTTGTTACGTTCTATTTGGATTAATTGTAATTAAAATAATTTCGTTTTTATGTAAAATCCTCTCTTAATTATTTGAAAGAAGATCGGTGCTTAGTTTGAAATTTAAATAAGAATAATGCAGCAATGAATGAATTGAATCTTTGC
The DNA here is from genome assembly GCA_026543055.1 of Argiope trifasciata. NCBI lineage: Eukaryota > Metazoa > Arthropoda > Arachnida > Araneae > Araneidae > Argiope > Argiope trifasciata. Next base: position 17,358 of record JAPMOQ010001775.1, on the reverse strand, counting down.
AATTTGATGGAGCATATTGTTTTTAATTTTTTTTTTGTCTTCTAATTGTTATTATAAAATAAAAATATCAGAATTATACTAAAATTCAATGGTACAATAAACGTAATGATTAAATATCTTTACATCAATTTTAATAATGTATCTAAATAATTTTCTAATATAAAACGTTGTGCAAAGATCATAATAACAACATAATAAGGTTTTAATATAATATGAAGTCCATAGTTCTCCCTCAATGATAAAAAAATTCAGATAATTTCTCAAAATTTTTTTTCAGAAATGTAAAAAAAAAATCTAAAGAATATTAAATCAAAGTTTTTATGTAATTAAAAATGTTTTTTCTCTGAAGTTCTAACACAAACAGTTATGAAATCTATTTTTGGGATAAATTGTATATACTTCTTCTTTTCGTATACAGCCGACCACCCCGCCACCACTGAACGTAGCAGTATCGACAGGATAAATTGTATATACTATAAAAAATACAAAGAAAATAAAACTTATAAAAATGCATCCCCCTCTGGCCACCAAATTAAATCTTAAAACTGATGCTTACAAAAGAAAACTTTTTTTATAACAAATTTCAGGGATTTTTTTTAATGGAAGAATTTTTGTTCTTTATTGTGTTACGTGTTGATACATAATTTCTCAAAAGTTTATTCAATATAAAAATGTTCCTTTAAAAACAACACCTTTTGTTGTCTTCCTCTGATTCAGATGATGATGAAGATGAACTTGATGATGACGCATGCTTTTCCGCATTTTCATCTCTTACTCTTCTAACTCGAGCATGAGAGGCACTCTTTTTCACTCCTGTTTCCATTTTGGATCGAGATCCACATTTAGAAAGAACTCCTGGGAGAGACAAGAATGTGTTATGCAGTTAAATTAAACTAAAGTGAATTATGTCAACACAATCATATTTCCATTGAATTTCAATAACACCTTCAGTGTTAGTTATTTATAACTGTATAAGGTAATAATTAACTTCAAAGACATTTTTTGTTAAATTAATGTTAAAATTATCGATTTTATAATAATATATGTTGTAGCAATAATAAGGTAAATCATTATTACATCAACTAAAATTTAAATCTCTTGGCACGTTTGTACAAAATAATTCACTTTGTTTCATTTATAATATTATTTTGCCATAAAATAGGCATTTACGAAAGGCAGCTCAGAAACAGCATGTTTTTGGTAGATGCTCAGGGATAAAATATTAGACATCTATTTTACCTTGTAATGGATGCACTGAATCTAATTTACCCTAAGAACTATAAATTTTGCCATAAAGAGCGCATTTAGAAGACGAAATTCAGGAAAGTAAATAAATTTGCTCGAAAGATTGATCAGACTTAAATTGTATGCAACATATTTGAAAAATTCTTTGGAGGGTAATTATATCCGATTCTTTCCTTTAAAGAAACATTGAGGACCACAAAACAGCGTTTTCGAGGGACTGAGACAGATTCCTACAGAATTTAACTATCCTATTCCTCTTACGAAATCATATAGGACGATATAGTTAAGAGTAAATAATAATTTGTTATGAGTTGAACTTTTTTGCTTACTATTGCAGTATATATTTAAAATTTTGTCCGGATAGATTGCACTTATAATTATACCATTCAGGAATGGTCATCTGTGTGTGAGGGGGGAGGGTTAGGGGTGCAGCAAATGCTATGCACAGGGTCTCTTGATTGTAGGGCCCCAAGATGCTTAAGATCTAAAATAATTTCTGAGCAGTAATAGTGGAATGGAATGAAGTGAGGAGGAAATTTCACTGGGAAAAATCGATGGGTCTTGAAATATTCGAGATTTACAAATATATTACAGTTCAATGTAAGTGTGTAATATATTATAAGCCTAAAGTATGATCATTTACTTCACCTACTAAATTAAATTGCATTTATTATTTTGATCATTCATACTTTAAAATGTTTAATAATGTTAGATTTAATCATGCCCATGCGAAGGAAGTATCCCTCTGAGTGTCAAGACTCAGTTTCAAAAAGGAAAATTAACAGAAGAGAAAAGAGAAGAAAATCTATATTTCAAAAAGTTATCTGTTTTCTTGTCAACGAAGTAATCCTGGTAACGGGATTACTTAGACTTCAGAAGTTACAATTGAAGCTTCAACTGGCAAAGTTCTACACAAATTACACAATCTTGCGATGAAAATATAGAAACTGTAAAAATCTTTGAAGAACCATAAGTGATACAAGTGTGATTGAATCAAAAAATAACGACAACAACAAATGTGATCAAGTACATATAGGCGATTCGGGCCTATGACCAAGCATTATGAATAAAAAGTTAAAAATGTTTTGCGTTAAAAACAGACTTGTCAACACAAAAGAGTTTTAGTTAATAATGCCGAAGATAGATCATTTCCCACCACTTACTGCTTTAAAAAAAGTGCAGTTGATGAAAAGCAACTTCGCAGTTGACTGATTTATTCAGAAATGCGACTCAGTATTTTGTTTTGGTTGTATATTATTTTTTCAGGAGAAATGAAAAATCTACTTGATTTATAAGTGTTTACTGGAGAAGGTTGTCAATTAGAATTCAAGATCATGAAGTTTTGAAGAGAAAAGATTGAATATAGTTGAGACATTTATAAGGTTTATTGATGCTATTGGAGGACAAACAAAAGCTCTATTGGAAATATTAAGTGAGCATGATTAGATATTATGGACTGTAATGAAGAGGCATACAACAATGATAGTAACATAAAAGGGAAATATAAAGGATTACAATCTTCATAATTGGTCTAAACCCTCATACAATTTATGTGCCTAACCTATGGCATCTTTTAAAGTTATTAATTTATGACGTCGCTTTCAACAATAATTTTTTTTCCGGTATTGCGACGTTTACATTGCTTATTTTCTACATCTAAAAAAAGATAGGAAATTCTACAAAAGTATTTAAACATTAGTTTTAAACAATTATGCAATACTCATTGGGAAGCCAAAATAGATACGATTAAAGAAATATATATGTTGTTACTGTATATATTAGAAATATATACTATATTAGTCTATTATACTATTAGTCTATATATTAGAAATATATATAATATCCTGTGGTTTTGCTTTCCGCTCTAATACTGTTATCGTAAGGAAGACAGATTTACAGTAATATGTGTTGAATAGTGAATGTATTGAATATAACGTCAGTGATCCCAGACCATTTGGCGACTTTTGTGACAAAATAGATAATACCCGAAACATCGAGAATTTTCCCGATCCGTCCACTAGGAGCCGAGATACGCCCAGAATGTTTCTGATTGGTTCAGAAGGTTTAGCCCGCCTTCCGTCACTGTAGAAGGCAGCCAGTCTGCGGTGTTGAAGGGAGATGACAGGCTGAATCGAGAAGACCTGAACTGAGAGGTCATGGAAGCTGAACGGAGTACGGTGGTGGTTGACCAAGTAGACTTAAATAGAGGGGTCTGAAATGGGAAGTCCTGAACAGAGGACTGCTGAATCGTTGTGTAGCGTATTTTGATGAAGCCTGTGTCGCAACCTGTTGTGTCGTCATCGGGAACGGAGCTGTCCTGAACTGAGGAGTAGTCCCGTCGTGCGAAGTAGTGAGTCAGCAGCGAAGGCAAGAAGAGACAGAGGAGTAGATTCAATCTGTTCGGGAGAGACCTACGTGAGTGCAGACAGAATCCTTTAAAGGTTTCCTCTCCTGCTGAATCCTGTCTGGCCGCTTTGTGAGCTGTGGACATTGTCACTACTGAATTTCTGCCTGAGGACTACTGTTGTTATTGTGGGCTACTGCCTACAGTAGAGTATTGCTGTGTGCTGTCCTGTGTGTTCGTCTCGGCTGTATATAGTTGTCTTCTGTACATAGTTGTGTTGTAAATATTTGTCGTCTTTATGCTATCCTGTCTTCGTCCTTTAAATAAACGTCGTCTGTGTTGTGTCGTCTACTCAGGGGCTGATCATTGTGACATCATCATCTTCTCACACCGTACGCACCCACTATACAAGTAAACGAACCCGACGGATAGGAATTCCGCAACAATATATACAATTCGAACTAACTTGTAATGCCTTAGAAGAATTTACTACCGCAAATAATAATATATCGTCATTCGAAGCTAAAAGTCGATTGGATTCAATACAAGAAATGATATTTATTTTATGTTTAACAGTATGGTTTACAATATTGTCTCATAGTAGAGCTATCAATAAACTATTTCAAGTAAAAACCATTTTTCTCGACTGCTATTTTAATTTAATCAATAAATGTTAAATCGAAATCCAAAATTTAACTCATTTTTAGATTAAACAAAAGCGATCGCACGCAATTTAATCTTTCAGATCATTTTCCTGAGAAACGAATTCGAAAAAAAAAACACCTCATATTTCTAAACAGCGGAAGAAGAAATTCTAGCAAAGAAAGATGAGGAATTTAGATGCTATTTTTTAAACTCTGCAGCTGATACTATTATAGTATAGACAGAAGATAAAAGTATTAAAAGTATTTCAAATTAGTCACTGTAAAAACTTTAGAAAGACATGAATTTGAAAAATGTTCCCAAAACTTTATAACGTTTTATAATCACTATGTAGATGAAAACCTAATCAAATAATTTCTTTGTTACAGAGTTTGAGTTTGAATGAAAGGATGTTAATAATGTTCTACACATATAGCTCTATAGATTAATTAATAATGATTTATTTCTAAATGTATTAACGGTGTTAAAATTTTCCGATACATTGCTAGTTACTATAATGAACGCTGAACACTCTTTCAGCAAACTAAAGTTCAGAATTAAAGAATTGTATTCAATCAAACAAGCGTCCATAACACTTAAATGCACTGGATATACTAAGCATCAAAAAGGAAATTGCAAACAATTGTAACTAACCTGAAGTAATTAATAGCATCACGCATTAAATAGAAATACAGCAGTAATTTCTGTCTGTACTTGTATATTTTTTGAATTTGCAAGAAAATGTTGGGCCCTAACTGGTTTCTTGCGCCCGAGTCCCTTCATAGGGAAGGTGACTCTGATAAGTTTGTACTTTACGTGTCTGTCGTAACGTATTTTTAAATCTATTATATCGATTCCCGCTTAAATTAGAGTGGGCTTGCAGCTAATTATATCACAAGAAGATAGCGAATTGATGAGAGAAGGTGAGTGAGAAATTGAGAAGAAAAATTTAGTGGCCTTTAAAAAATTAAATATTAGATAGAAGTTTTTTACGTAATTAAAAAATTTAAAGACTTTTCAGGTATTAAAACATCTTTAGGTATTTTAATGTTTTTATATGCTATTTTGCACTTTTTTCGTCTGATGATTCTCCTGATTTGATTTAACGAAGACTTCACTTTTAGAAACCTTGTGTTAAATTAAAAAACTCACTCAGTAAAAAAAAAAATCTTTTCACTATTTTAATTGCCACAAAAATAGATAAAATGTAATAAAGAAATGGCTATTCCATTAAATAATTGCCAATCCAGGTCATTATTTGTTTGCAAAATTCCCATTTTTAATTTTTACTATCTCAAATTTACTCGATTGTATTATTTCCTCTTACCGGAAAACTGATCCATGGATTTCAATACAAGTTCCATAATAAGATCTGCTTATCATTAAACCAATTGATTTGATTCTGTGAAATGCCTTTTATGTTAACTACTTTGCTGAATTTTATTACCAAAATATCAATTTACTATACATTTTCGTATTAAATAAGGCAGTTACCACTTCTAGATGGTGATTTCTTCAAAACTTTTCTTTTCCTCTCTTGCTCGGGATCGGGAAGGTGATTGTCGTCTTCCGACGAAGACGGAGTTGCAGATGAGGATTGTTTATCTGTACTGACACTTTGGCTACCCCCTAATGTTCTTCTCCTATTTCGTCGCATTTCTTCTTGTCGACGACCAAATTCATCTTTTAACTTGTCATCCACATTCATGTTAAGAACAGATTTTCGAAAATCCTATGGATAAATGGTGGAAATGGGTGTTTGAAGATAGTGCTTATGAAGAGATATAATAAAACAACAGAGTAGTTCACATATGCAGGCAAATATAATGTTTTCCTTATTAATCAAATAAAACATTCTCAAACTTTATTATTGACCTTTTTGTGATGGAATTATTTAGTTTTTTTTTCGTAAAGTTGTTTATTTTACAAGCTGTAATATTTATCGATTATTATTTTGAGAATAAACTGAATAACTACTTTAAGCTTAGTTGTTGAACGTTTAAACCAATAAAAAGTTACCATAATCGTTTACATTTCATTCCAAAATTTATACTCTTTAAAAAGCTGATTCTTCTATGAAATAAATATGTATACAGCCCCTTTTGAAACGCTTGAAGTCAAAGAACTCAAGTGAGTTATGTGACATTCAAAGTCACATAACTCAGCTAGTTTCAGTTGTAGAGGTGGGAAGTTTTTTTTTATTTGATGTGTTCGAAAATATTACTCTAGATGCTACAGGGATTAGGAGATTGCATAAAAATTCCTTATTTGATACATTTATTGACTACGCCAATATAAAATATAGTTCCTGGCGTCATTTAGTCTGTAACCCTGCATATAGAAGAATTTTCTATATAGTTTGATATATTTTGTATAATAACCATAGATTTTTGCTATTAAGGTATAACATTCAAAACAAATTTCTACTGGTTCAGTAACCTTCTGGTATGGTTTCTGCTAGATTATTGAAAGTCTATTGTAAACCAATAAAATATCTTTTGAAACGATTTCTTATAGCACTAAAAGATATTATGGGGCCGATGTCCTGGCGCATTAAATAGCAAAATTTTAAAATTGGGACTTCAAACTACCATTAAGAATGCATTCCTAGCAGTAACCTTCAGACCATTTTGTATTAATAAAAACTAACCCAGCTATAAATATCTTGTTGCTTTTAAGTTCCAGATACTTTAGTATAACAACTTAATTTTTTTAAAAAAATTAAGTTGTTACAATATTTTTCTATAAAAGAATTTTTTAAAAATTCTATTCTATAAAAATTAAACGTTTTTGAAAAATGCTTTTTAACTGCTTTTTTTCTATCCAATTACTTGATTGTGCAATATAAATTCCAATGGAAAGAACTAAAAAATACTTTATTCGGCTCTTCTGCTTGTCTTGCATTTGGGGATACATCTCTGGAAAAACCACCTGCCGAAACAGTCTCATCTACGGACAGCTGTTTTTTGCTTAACGGCGGTTTAGATGTACTTTCGGGTGACTTGATATCTGTGCTGTAGCTTCTCGGGGAAGGTATAGAATACCTGCTGGATGTAGAACTAGGATAGTATTTATTTAGGTATAAACTTGTAGGACGTGAAGATATAAATCTCTCTCTTTTCTGAGGGAACTCATCAGCAATAACTTGACAAGAATTTTCACAGGTGTTTTTGTACTTGTTCGGCTGAAAGACAAATTCAGAAGCTATTAATTTGAATGAATAAGTTCAATGAATGTGCAATTTACATTTAACTGCTTTTTTACACATATATAGAATAGCGCTGTGTGTGTGTGTGTATTTAATCCAAGGAAAAACTCTTCTTTACTTTTTCTTGTTTATTTTTACACACACAAATAGATATATATATACAAAACATGGACGACGATCACAATATATACAAGGAAACACGGAATATAATATTGAAAAATGCCGCTAACAAGAGCGAACAAGGGAAACAAAATATATTTAAAAAATGTCGTTAACTAGAGCGAACAAGGAAAAATCATATTTTAAAATATTTAATATATTTGAAAAATAGAAAGCGAGCGCAGTTAACAACGAGCGCACGAGATAAACTTTTTGCCGCTAACGGAGAGCGAGCGAGGTGCCTGCTTGCACCAGTTTCATTTTTACATATGAACAAGTATACAAAGAATAGACATACAAACATAATAATTAACTAAATCAAAAATTAAAAATGATGAAATCACATAAACATGCTATGAAATGTAATATAAAGTAATTATATTACATTTCAAAACTGTTAGTCGGAATGGATAAATATTCTTTTATACAATTTACATTAAACTGTTAGGAAACGCAATATAAAATCATTATAGACCAAACATTTTCTAAAAATTCGCTTTTTCTAAAATGACATTTAGGTTATTTGCATTTTCCTTGTCAATACCATGATCTATTATTTTTTCAAAATATTTGAAAATAAGTGGATGAATCAGTACGTACATCAGAAGTGTTTACTTTAAAGAAAAATATATAGAGGTATAAATTAAAAAAATTCTGTAAAAATCACATTAAAATGGACAATGGACTATATGAAATTTTATTTTTACTGTTTATCACCAAACATTTTCAAATATATTATTCAATAAAATAAGTATTTAAAGGATGTAAAAAAAGGTACATTTTTAATTACTTTTCTTAAAAGATATTCTAATTACATTTTGATTTGAAATATTCCAGATATCTTAGCTTTTGTAGAAATTAAATAAAATTAATTATAAAGATTTCGATTAAATGTTAAAAGAAAAAAAGGATATAAATTTTATATTTCGATTTTTTTAGCTGATTAAAAATCATTTTTGCTCATATAAACATAAAATTCTTATAAAAATTCAATGAGTTTGCATAAAAATATTTTCTTTAAATTAGCATTTGAATGGAATCCCATAATCATAAACAATATTGGTCCTAATAAATTCATAAAGTGAAGTAAGGAAAATATAATAAAGAAAAATAAAAAACTAAGTTGGATGAAATATTTTGATATTTTTAAAAATTATGTAAAAATTTTAATTTTAAAAAAGATGTATCTCGTCTAAAAAATTCTTAAAGATATCTGATGTATTTATATTTTAATACATATGCATAAAAAATACCACAACCCCAAATGAATAGTTTGGTAAAGAACCTGTTGGAGTCCACTGTGCTCTTAATGATTTATTTCAAGCTTAAAGCTTAATTTAACTTAATTTTTATTGTTAAAACATTTCTAGTCTTCGTGAAGATTCCCTCATTTATTGGAAGCAAGTGGGATATAAATGTAATCTAAATTAACATCAAGATTAAAATTATTTTCTATTACTACTGATGATTATTCAATAGTTATGGATCTTTATCAGATAATTATTTACAGATCAGACTAGAACAATATATATAATACCCTATAAATTTTAAAAAATTTTAATACTTGATGTTTAAATAATTCAAATTTTAATGTGCTGAAGGGCATCAATTATTTTTGCAAGTATTAATTTCAAACTAAGAATTCTAGTACAATTTTCTGAGTATAATTAGTGACATTTTGCATAATAAGTAGTATAAGGTACTTGTTTACACGTATATAGTATAGTGCTGTGTGTGTGTATTTAATCCAAGGAAAAATTCTTTACTTTTTCTTGTTTATTTTTGCACACACACAAATAATATATAGATACAAAACATGGACGATGATCACAATATATACAAGGAAACATGGAATATAATATTGAAAAATGCCGCTAACTAAAGAGCTAACAAGGTAAGCATATTATATTTAAAAATGCCGCTAACTAATGAGCGAACAACGTAAACATCGAATTCTTTTTAAATATTTAATATTTGAAAAATAGAAATATGCTGCTGACAACGAGCGCACGTGATAAAACTTTTTGCCGCTAACGGAGAGCGAGCTAGGTGCCTGCTTGCACTAGTTTTATTTTTACATATGAACAAGTATACAAAGAACAGACATACAAATATAATAATTAACTAAATCCAAAATTAAAAATAATGAAATCACATAAACAGTACTGGATAAGACATTTTTCAGTTCTGTTAAAGATATTGATGGTAAAAATTTAAAATGTTGCTGAAAAGTTTAAAACGTTAGAGTTTTATCAGTTGAAAAAATTGCAAAACGTTTAAAACGTTTTAGCTAAAAAGAAAAAAAATGGAAAATAATAATATATAATAAATTCTTATAAAATAATAAATAAACTAACAATGATTTTCACAATTTTTAAATTTGAAAAAAAAAAAAAAAAAAAAAAAACCAATTTTTACCAAATGTATTTTGTTTTTCGGATGTCATTTCATTTAAATGAAAAACCTGTTGTATTGAATTTCTTGCCTACTATGCCTCAATAAGCACTATTTATCACAAAATATCAAAAAGAAAATGCATTGTTTTGAAAAGTAATTTAAATACTACATAAAATTCTTTAAAATATATCCTTCTTAAATTTATCAGTCGTAATACTTACATTTATTTTAATCTTTTCTTTACTAGTCACGGCGATTTTGTTTGAGCCTGTTGTTCCATTGGTCACTTCCCTTATAGGGGAAGTCCCCCTGGTTACAAGGATAGTTTCGTCTGGTTCTAAATCAGATTCATCCGATTCGGTCTCTTCCTCTTCAGATTCCGATTCGTCTGTTGTAAAATCAGCTGGAGCTTTGCAATTCATCCTAAAGAAAAAATAATACGAAACGTAATAAAAACTCTAAACAATTATTTTGGAGATATTCTTTCAAAGTGAATTTTACTTGAAATGAGCAAAAACCTTAAAACGATGGAATAAATACTAATATATAATAAAGAAGTGAATTTTATTTTCACTTAGAAGTGAACTTTGTTTGAAACTGATTTTAACCTTAAAGCGAATGGATAAATACACTAAAGCAAAATTTTGGAAATATTCTTTAAAAGTGAATTTATTTGTAACATAGTTATATTTCTGTGAAAAGGGCGCCCGTTAAATTGTAAAAAAAGCTTCCAAGTTTCATTAATTTTTCCGCAGGGAATGTATAAAATAAAGAAAAAATATCCTCATTTTATGTAACAAGAATATTTATATTTATAAAATTAAAATTATGTGTTTAATAGCAAATACGATTGTGATGAGGCAAGATTAAAAGAGCAAAATGCAATCCATCATAGGTATGCACTGTAAGGTATAATTTTAATAAAAATAACACCTTCTAAAAATTCTGACAAATTAAGGATAATTTTATTTACAAATTAAAACATGTATCAATAACAACTTTTCAATAGAGTTAATATATATATTTTCAACTTTATGAAACTAATTAAGCTCTCTGAAATATATTTGATGTAAATATTTAATAAGATTACATACTTCCTGCTGCTTTATTGGAAAATTTCTGATTTTTTAAAAATAATTTTCATTTCTGATAAATTAAAAAAAGGATGCAAGTGAGAAAAAAATTCAAGTTAATATTTTGAAGTTAATGTATTTAATGTATAGTGATTCCTAATACGATGAGTGTGGTACTCCTCTAAGTAGCAGTAAGCCATATAACTGATTCTCCGAGCCACCCGAAGACATACAAAACAATTACTGACTGATCGGACAGCCGCCACAGCAACCCTTCCTGTAGGAATACATCCCGTCACCGATGAGAGAAACCAGATTCCCCACTTTTTGTCTACCCACCGGGTTGGCGAGATCCAACCACCATACTGGAAGCACCTCATTCTCAATAACTTCATTTCATCCTCAATCTTTGGATATATATAAATTCCATTTCTAAATCCATAATTTATTAATGTGAAAATGAAATTAAGATGCAGAAAAAGTATTTTTTGTTAGCATTTTTAAATAAAAAGCTTCAGTATAAAGAAAAATAACTACTATTGTTAAAAAAAACTGTCATATATCATTGCGATATAAAATGGCTTATTAAACTGATTTTTCTAGTAATATATCTATCTTGTAATTCGTGAGCTAAAAAATGGAACTACTTAACCCATTAACTAACAGCTGAGTTTCATGCAAATAGTAAAATTCTTTTTTAAATCTTTTTATAGATAAACATTATTTTAAAATACAATATCATGAAAAATATTTTAGTTATCATATCATTAACTAGAAAAAAATGTCAAAATAACAGAATTTTTACTTCACAATTTTGCTAAACAGATGCGTATATAATGTAAATTTTTTTAAGACTTCCGAAAAGCAAATGGTTTCCGAAGACAACGCAAAGAGGAAAAATCAGAATACGTTAAATTTAACCACGGATGTGAATTGTTTACTTTAAAAAGGACGCTATGCTTATTTTCAAATTTTAAGCAAAAAACAATTTTAATCAAAGGTAATATAAACTCTGATCAGTAAAATAAATGTGATAAAACACTCTTGATAACGAAGAATAATTTCAATTTAATTAACATATTATTTGAAAAAATATTAATCTCTCAAATACAGAGTAATACAGTTGAATTTTATTACGGATATGCAAACTTAAAAACACGGGAAAACATATTTTGATATACTTGGAAGTCCAGAGTGAGAGTAGAAAGAGTTTCCAATTTTATGCCAAAAAATTTTGAAATATTTTGCGAAATAATTGATATATGTTTATATAAGTTATTTTATTGGGCATTTATGAATTTTAACAAAATATAACTTTAATAATATCTTTTGATGTAAACCAGTGATAATTCTACTACTAAATAGGTTTAAACTATTCACATTTCAAGCACATTTTTAAAAAGAACCAGATATTTCTGAAGTGTATGTAAATGATAGTTGATAATGGATAAGTGCTCGTTTTACACCAAATATATTTATTATAAAAATTTATAAATTATTGTACATACATGTATCTATGTTGTTTATATCATGGATATATACAATGGAGGATATGTTTACACCACAGAATGAATTTATATTTATTATACATTATTTACCATAGTAAATGAAAATAGATTTTTCTTCATGAGTCCCAAACTTATCTTTTGTATGAAATATTAAATATAATTTGTATTAGGAGCTTAAATTCCTGAGATCCGGATATTTTTAATGTAATGTGTCTAAATATTGTTATTAGAAGCCACAAAACTTGATTAAAAATTTGTAACGATTACATTATTCTTTTAACTTCGCTTTTGATACAACAGATGGCGTTATCCTCAACACCATCTTATTAACATCATGGTGTATATTTTACATGATCCTTCTTCAGGGTCATTATTAGATTGTATTCTTGGCGAGTGTCATACATTTTCTGATTGTTTTATTTTGTTTTGGAAATCTGATTGCAACTTAGAAAATAATTAAATAAATTTTCTTGAAATTCATCTATTATTTCCATCTACCTCATAATGAAAATATAAAGAATCTTGTACCTCTAAAAGTTCATAAATGAAATGCATATTTATTCTGATGAAAGAAAGCATTTTCTATCCATTTCATATTTTCAATGGTTAATTAGCACAAAATGCGAGTCATAACATGAGAATTTTCAAATGCGAACCATACATGTTTTATTCATACATACCTGGATTTGGAATCTGAGTTGCTTATGCCATTTATTTTAGGCGTCGCTTCTTCTCTACTCTGAGATCTGGAATACCCGCCAAAAGTGCCATTTTTCAAAGCACCATAACTGTCTCTTCTATACGTATTGTCTCTTGAAATGCTATTTTGTCTAGAAAGATTTCCAGAAATACTGTTTTGTCTCGATAAATTTTCGTTTCCGGAAAGACTGTTTTGCCTTGACAATCTGTCTGATCCAGTGATACTGTTTTGTCTACTAACACTTCTCCCATATCCATACGAAGAAGGACTGTTATAGGACGAATAATTGGTACTAGGTTTTGCATTGTAGTCTGACGTATACCCAACTCTGTTTCGGTCGGAGGTGTATCCTGATTTACCATAGTCAGAAGTGTATCCTGATTTTCCATAATCAGATGTGTATCCTGTAGATCTATCGACTGATTTTTCTCTCGAAGGCGTTATATAGGAGGATCCATACTTGGAAGAGGTTGGTGTATATGAAGATTTGCTGTAGGAACTATAACTTGGAGTCTAAAAAAAACAGAGCATCAAGTAGAAATATATTGTTATAATAAAAAAAGGAATTAAATTTTAGTAAAAGTACAAATACACTTTCAGATACTATTATACATTTATTTTGATGATTGGATTAAAAAAATAGTTGTTTATGCCTTCTTTAAAGCAGTAAAGAAATTTCATAACAGTCAATTATGTTTTGATTCTGTTAAATATCCAAAAAAAAGGAAAAATTATATTAATACAAAAGCAACTACTATCGACATATAATTTTGATAAATTAACTTGGGATTTTTTTAGATCTTTTTAAAAAATTTTAAAAAAAGAAAATTCTCAACGTGTTTTCTATATTTTTTAAGAACTACATTTATTAAATCAGAACAAAAGATCCAAAAAACATCACTTTCTATATAAAAATGCGTTAGAATAATAATTCTCTTAAAAGCTCTAAGGCGAATCTTTTAATGAATGTAATAATGAAACATTTTCTACTGATTTTTTTCAAAAGTCAGTTGGGTTTAAGTGTGAATTATTTAATCAAGTGAACTCATCGCAACCAAATGGCAAATGTAACTGTGCATGCCAATTAATTGCACAGTGCTTTGTATGATTCTTTGTCGTGTTAATTAAGTAAAAAGTTCATTGTACAGGATGATGATAAAGGAATATGCTAACTTTGTAGAGCTATTAAAAAACACAGTACAACTTACTATTCTTTGGAAAGGACAAATAACTATTGAAAGTTTAAATTGAGCACAGTTATTAATATACTATGTAAGCCTCTTCAAAACTACGAATGACATCAAGGCGGTACGATAGTTCATCCCATAATTTTTCAGCATCTTTGATGTGACGCTTTGAAAATCTGCAGATTAAGTTTTCCAAAGTCAACTGGTAGCGATGAAACAAGACCTGCTGTTTCATTAAGTTTAATTTTTTTTAAATCTATACTTATAATAAAGCTCAATGTGTGTGTGTGTGTGCGTGTGTGTGTGTGTTGGCGCTCTACAGGCCAGACCGTTGGACCTACAACTACCAAATTCGGTACATGTATACCTTGGAGGTCCGGAATGTGCACCTCGGAGCCCTTTTTTCGAATTTTTAATTAGAATTTGAATTAATTAAAATTTAAGCGAAATTTTGACGTTTTTCCGCTATAACTTCCGAAAATATTATTGCACAAACAGGATTTTTACATCAATTTAAAGATAAAAAAATTAGCTTTCTAATGATATCAGTGTTTTAATGTATAACTTAAACCTCTATTTTTAACGAATTTTTAAAGAAATATTTTGACCATGTTTTTTTGAGCACGTGACTGAATAAATAAAAGAAAACAATGACGGAAGTTGAAATAATAAAAAAAAAAACAATCATCGTAAATCAAGTCTAAAGAAATGATACTTTTAACACGTGACTGGATAAAATAAAATAAATATAAAATGTGATATTTTCTTTAAAAAATAAATGCAGAGCAAAGGTTTCTACAATCGTTTGCACTATCTATATCATTAACTCAATAAATCTTTTTTATTTACGGTAAACCTGATTGAATTTAGACAGGATATGCATTGAAATCCCGACTTAAAGGCATATTTATGTAATCGTTTGCAATATCTGTATCATTAATTCAATACATTTTTCCCCTTTCCCGCTTTCTTTAAAAAAACATATTTAATATTTTGGCAACATCATTGAATTTTTTTTAAATATTTTGGAAGCATAACCGATGATTAAAACTTACTGATTATAAAATTAAAGAATTTTATTAGGAAAAGGTGTATTTTTAGAACTTTCCGTCCATCATCTTAAAGAAAATATTAATTTCAGGTCAATCAATGCCCGGAATTACTTCAAGGCTAATGAATATGTGATTTAATTGAACATTTTAAAACGCTTTACTCATGGCGAACCAGCTGGTCGCCAAAGGCGGCTAGTATCAAATATTGCCATGCACGCATATCTGCATCCTTTCAAAGCTTCACAACAAGCATGCAGAAAAAATTAAAAGGGATGAGTTACGGCATCGTTTCGGAGAAGCTCATATTCAATATTATAACTGTGCTGAATTTAAACTGTCAATTCATATTTTTGATTTCCGATTAGTAACAAAGATATATCTTATTTTGTTTTCTTTTGACAGACCAGCCAAATCGGAATTTATATTTATAATCATCCTGTATTTCAAATTTGGGCTGGAGCGATTCGTTTAATAGCATTATCTCTGAATATTAGAGGATTGTGCACCTATCACTTTAGGACATAATTTTTCTTATAGTTTTATGATAAAAATCAATCTTTGCTCTACTTGATTTTCTATATAAATGCGCTATTTTGAAGCTATATGAGGACTAATTCTTTATTTTCGAACCATAGTCAGAAGACATGCACAGTGTTACAGGTAATACTTCACAATCCAAGTTTCCTCGCCTCACCAAAGTGAAAATGTTTTATCCATGATGACAAATTTATTGTGCCTTAAGACAATTTATATTGGTGGGTCTTCGGTTGAATTAAATATTGAAAATGCGATCCTTCAATTTAGAAAATGAGACATCTGACCTCAGTGGTGAAATATTTTCCTAATGTAATTTATTTTTACCTAGATAAAATTCACGCAAAATAATACACATTTAAAATAAAATACTTACCGTCCCATAATTTCTGGGGCTGTAATAACTTGGCCTCTATAAAAAGAAAATAATGCGCATTAATACATAATGCCAGCATTCCTAAAATCATCATTACATATTTATATGCAAAATTTACGCTTTTTTATGCTTCAACCGAATAAGATGTAACATTATAGCTATTCTCTGATTTTGAAAAGATTTAAAGATAAAAGAAAGAAAGTTAATGGAAAATTGTTTATTTGGATAAAAATTAGAAACATTTACACATTTTAATTAATTAATTATCTTCCTTTTTATTGTGCTTTCATTGCTTTTACAGTATTAATAAATGTAAAGTTTGCATACATATATGAAATACCTATTAATCATTTGAATGCAGCCTTTTTCAGTTTCTTGATAAATGCTTTACTTTGATTTAAAATTTAAAAACCATGATTCCGAACTAATGTGACAATTTTTTGATTAACTTTGTCATGAGACCAAAATCTAATTATTATCATTCTATGTTATAGTCAAGAACAATATCATACAGCATTGAATTTTTATAATATGTTTATAATGAAACAAACCTTCTAATTTTAATTGTTGGTTTATCACGAGTTAAAAAGAACTTGTGCCTTTCTGCAGCTTCCATGATTTTTTAAAAAGTAAACCAGCTTTAAAACAATTCAACGCCTTTATTTCTTTCTGTTGCTGATTTTCATACATTATTGCAATAGCAATTTTTTTCCTATATACTTTAACTGTATTTTGTTTTCAGGTGTGTGGACTGGACTTAGAATAATAATTATATATAAAGAAAAATTAGATTCTAAAATTTATTATAATAATAGAAATAAGTTTTGAGCCCGATAGCATTTTTCGCAATTTTTTCTTTTATATAAAAGCTTATAATATCTAGATCCAACATCAGTTTTCTCCTAGTTTTCATTAGCCTCCCATAGAAAAATT
>JAPMOQ010001759.1:0-15740 GCA_026543055.1 Argiope trifasciata | reverse complement strand
TATAAGGAATTCTAAAGCCTATTTTTAAATTCCAATTGTAAAAAAAATAATCAATAAGAATATTTTTCAATAGTGTTTTCTAAGACTATTTTTAGTATTTATACATAATTTTTAAACTCATAATGCATTACGCTGATTCAAGTAAAATATATTTAAGAAATAAAATAGCTATTACCATGGATTCTCCAACTTAGATAAAAGGCTTATATGTGATTCAAAATTAATTCACAATTTTAAAAAAATCAGCTCTGTAAATTTAATATACATAGCAGAATATAAGTGAATGATAATGAAATACCTGCATTAAAAATTTCCAATTTTATTCAGAACAAGTTTCTTACTTAAAATATTTAAATTTACTTTGCTGTAAGTTATTTAATTTATTGTATTTTACTTTATTATTTTGAAAATGTAGAGATCATTAAAGGGAGAGAATGATTCATTACAAAATTTATCACTAGTTTTTCAAAGTATCGTTTTTAATGTACATTACTTTTTTATGCTTATTTTGAATGTGTATTTGAAGCAAATGTATTCTTATATCCATTGTACATTCAAATACGCTTTTATTTTATCATTCTTTGTATATTGAAAATTTATGATGAGTTTTATAAATAAATTTATTAGTTATTTTATGAATTATTTATTTATTTATTTATTTTTACTTATTTAAACAAAAAAAAAATAATTTACTCACTAAGACAAATTTTCCTCTAATATTTTAAGATATTCTTAAATCAGACATTTATTAGTCAAATGACATTTATTATTGAATGAAAAATATATATGCCTATAACTGATAAAAATTACATAACAATCCTCTTGTAAATTATATAAAGCATTAAAAAAAGTGAAATCTCTTTTGATATCCATTATATCTTTGAAGATAGAAGTGATATTATAAAAAAATATAAATATATATTTAAACATTCAATGTTTCTTAAAATTTTTAATTTTTGTGATAATTACTAGAGGCAGATGAGAGAATTTCAACTACTGTTAGAGAGTTAATGGAAAAATGTGAACTGAACCCAGTTACATCTGAACGTAATGTAAAAGAGGCAATTCATAATCACGAACATAACCCAATCGATTGCAATTAAAAAAATTGAGTTTCACTTCAACGATAAATAATATTACCTAAGAAATAAGTTTTAAATGTTTTTAAAAATGGATTTAAAATGAAAAACGGAACAATCTTTTCAGTAATAACAAACCACTATCTCTGAATAGATCATTTTTTTAAATTTAAAAATGATGCAACAGAGATATTGGTACTCTCATAGTTTAGGACGCCATGGCGACGGATTTTAACTTAATTTTTAATAAATGGGGCTCTTAACTATTTTCTAAAAAATCGCTCTCGGGTTTATTTACTAAAATGTATTATATTCCATGCTTGATAGCTCTAGGCTAAATGATAATCCAGACATAATTCCAGAACCCATATGTATTCATCTTTATTATTAGTGGACATATGCATGTGGATTTATTTTATTATACAGTAAGATTTTCTACAAAAACGACTCACTATTTAATTTTAACATACCAAATATTCTTTCCACTGTTTTAACTCGTCATTTCGATTCCTTTGTGCTAAACACCAAATATTAATTTATTTAAAATAAGAAGTATGGATTTTTTTCCCACTACCAAAATATTTATTTAAAATAGGGACAGAAGGCTCTGAATGAGAAATATATCATTTCTTTCACAGTTTTCTATTCATAGATGGCACTACCAACGAAGAACCTTCTCTTCCGCAAATCAAAAATATCCTTGATTACTTCGTAAATATCTTTAAATTTGCTTTTCTAATTTGCATGCGAAAAAAGAGGGGGGGGGATATGTTTTATTATTCCTTCACTAAGAATTGATCTCATTTATTCTATTTTATTAATACTGGATAATATTAAAACTGTTGTTCAGTTTGGAATGCTTCATAAAAATATGGATAAGTTAATGATTTTTACGTTTCATTTATTTGTCTTTTGCAAGGAGTGGGAGCTACTTAGAATAAGGTGAATTTCCTGACCCAAACCGCCATCAAATTTACTTCATATTTTTTCCTAACTATCAAATTTTAAAAATATCAAATACTTTTAATTAACTAAGCATTAATGCAACGGATAAATTAAATGCATTAACTAAGTATTCTTATATTACATCAAAGTAAGCTAATCATTCATAGTTTTCAACAGTCAGTATTGAATTAAATAACCAGTTCAGTGTAATATGCTAGACTGTTCGAATTAATTTGAAGTTTTCGAATAAATGCGGACTGATTCCAAAGAAATTGTATTTAACATTATTTATAAAAAGCATCAAAGCAATTAAAGGCCTTTAATTCTTTCTATGAAGATTTTTATACATTTTTATGAAAATGCGTTTTTTAATACATTTTTACACATTTAATACATTTCTTATACATTTTTATAATTTTCCCTAAAGAAGTTTTATACATTTAGTTCTTTTTACAAAAGATGGCGCCACAGTAGAAAATGAAGTTGTAAAAATTTGTTTAGTATGAATTGGGCGAAGTAGAGAAAAAAGTTCTTTACAAAGAATTGTGAAGAAGAGAGAAGATTCTTTATAGAGTAGTTACTGCTTTACAAAGAATTGTAAATTATCTAAACTAATAAATGTGTCAACTGAAAATTTTTAGAAGGGTACTTGTAATTCAAAATTATAAATAAACGATGTTAACGTATTAATGATGAATTATTAGGTTGAATATATTGATGCCTTATATAGAAATTACAAAAAACGAGTGCAACCATTGATGGAGTAATCAGAAAATGAATGGCAGAAAGAAAAAACTCATTAACTTCCGAGAATTTTCATAAGATTAGTCTAACATATACTGCTTGACAATTGCTAAGGAACAGTTGCGTTAGTACAAAATTATTTCGAAATATTAATTATATTGATTTCTGAATAATTTAGTACAGACAGTGATTGAAGAAATGAAATTAAGCATATATTTAATAGGGAGATATACATTTATTATAGTTCAATGGGGCTTTGGTAGGGAGAGGAAGCAAGCTATTGCTCACGGATAATATTTTCAGTTTGTAGTGTGATCGATACCTCAACGCATCTGTGTGGCAGAGTATTATCGTCTATAAGCAAAACGTCTGGACCTACAGCACCCCTAAAAAGGCGAACATGATTCAAAATAACCTCTCTACAATACCGTTGCGATGTAAAGCTTCCTCGCTCAAAGATATGAAGTGGTGTCCTGCCATTGTGCATGGTGCCTACCCACACCATGAAACCTGGGCCATGTCGGTCACTTTCACTAACAAACTGTTGTGCATAACGTGTCCCTCGCTCTCTCCGCAGTAACTGTCACATTGAAACGATATTCATCAGAGAACATCACTCTAGAACAATTTTGGATATTCCAACCAACATGATCCTTACACCAGCATAATCTCTCATGACGATGGCGTAGTTGAAGTGGGGTGCAACGAACACGTTTCCGTTCATACAAACAAACTTGATTTAATCAGCTTGAGATGGTTCTTGCAGAAATATGCTTACAGATAGAGGATAGAGGTTAGAGATAGAGGTAGATATTGGTTGGATAGAGGTTGCAAGGCTCACAGCTATCAGGCCAGTTAATTTTCTGTTACTCTTTGCCACGAGGGCTACATAGCAATCCTTTAAACGTGTGGTATTCCTACCAAGACTCCCGGCATGCTTTTACAATGATGACACTCTTTGATACACCCATTGCAGCAGCTACAGTGGTGACACTTGGATCTGTCTTCAGTCGTTCAACAGTTCACCCACGATCGTAGGCATACAAATAATATTGCGCTGAGGTTTTACTCTTAATTATTGCAAAAACCAAACAGAATTTCAGAGAAAAAAAAACTTTTATAACATCCTGCTGTACTTTGGGTCAAGCATCAAACAGCATCTATTTTCGTATGAATCGTGAGTTTGTAAGCAATGTATTTTGTACAGATAACGAGTCCTGGTCTACCACGCTGTCTCAACTTGAACTGGTCAGTTATCTGAGAGGCAATTTTGCATAAATCGTCTGTCGATTTAGCAATTGCCAAGCAGTGTAAATAACCTGCCTTTCGCTTAGATATATATCAGATGCTCATATGAAAAGAAGTACATAAATCGTTTAATTATTAAAAAAATATTTTTTTAATTTATAACATTTTATATTTAAAATAATAACATTTATTTGCCACGTTTTTCTCACTTGACTATGCATTATAAGCCAAATATTAGTGCAAATTTGGCTCATAGTGCATTTATAATTGTTTAATTTGTAAAAATATGTGGCACTATAAAGTATTTCTTGAACGAACTATGAAGTAACAAAGTCTGTTCAAGGAACAAGAAGAAATTTTACGAAAGTATTAAAACTATTGTGCTGTGACAACTATTGCTTCTTAAATTCTGTTGCAATGTTAAATTTTTCCTTTAGTATTAAAAATTGATTACAGTGGCTTAATAGTAAGGTCTTGGCTTAGAGCAGTGTTTCTCAACCTTTTAGTATTCACGGCCCAATTTTCAATAATAATTTTCATCGCGCCCCCCCTCCCCACCGCATACAATAAAATATATACAATAATAATGTATTTTGAGTATTTTGGAGCTAAACCTACACTACAACCTTAAATTTAAACTTTACAAATTACCAAGAATACTGAATTTTATTGGTATTTTGCAACACCGATCCTCAGCATTGAAAAAACAAGAATAATATGCCTTTTTATTGCTCTGGCGTCCAGCCATGTCGGGCATTCTCACGGTTTCGCGAGAAGTTTCGATTTGCCTGGAATTTGTCTGGTCAGCTTAAAAGTTAAGTTAGGAGCGTGAGTAAGTGTGAACAAGTGTTTTCTCATAGGCAGAAGGAGAAAGTTCTATGACGCCAATTTCAATTCCAGACAATCTCATTCGAGTCGATCCTTCTATCGCCATTGAATCTATTTTGAATGTGTATGTTATATATAATTTCGTGTAATTGCAATTCACCATAATAAATATTCACGACAGCAGACCTATGCAGAATCATGGATAAATTTTTAAGCGGGCGTAAGCGAGCATTAGACGATAGACAAGCATCAACAAGTACACAGACAAACGGGGTTCCGAAAGTAAAATCAAGAAAATAATCTCAAGAATACTTAAATTTTGGGTTCACTAGTACTGAAGAAAATGAAGAAGCAAGGCCCCTGTGTATCATTTGCTCAAAAATGTTGGCGGCAGACAGCATGAAACCTAATAAACTTAAACGACATTTGGAAACGCTTCATAGTGAGTACGTAAACAAACCCAGAGAATTCTTCGAATTAAAATTAAAATCATATGAAAAGCAAAAATCATTCTTTAAAAAAACTTTTTCTGTGAATGAAAAAACTTTAATTGCCTCTGACAAAGTTTCTTATAAAATAGCCAGACGTAAAAAGCCTCATAAAATTGGTGAAGAGCATATTTTGCCAGTCACGAGATTGTAGAAATTATGTTTGGAGATAATTTTTCAAAACAATTGAAGTCTATACCTCTTTCAAACGATACTTTTGCCCGTCAAATTGCTGATATAGCTGAAGATGTAGAGTGTCAGCTTTTGTCGAAGTTACGTGACAAATTGTTTTCAATACAACTCGATGAGGCAACAGATAGTAATTAAGATGCTCATTTCATTGCCTATGTTAGATTTTGTGATGATTTGTCAGTAGTAGAAGAATTACTTTTCTGCAAAACAATAGAGCTCAAAGCAACATAACTCGCACTATTTGCTATCTTAAATTATTTTATGAACGAGGCAAACATAAAATGAAAAAATTGCACTTGAATATGCAAAGATGGTGCTCGTTCTATGTACGGACGATTCCAAAGTATTCAAGCACTTGTGAAACAAAAATCGCCACAGTGCGTCTGGACACATGCTTGATCCACAGAAAAGGTTTGGCTTCCAAAGAAATGAGTCCTGGTTTGAATATTGGTTAACTATGGTTGTAACAGTAATAAATTATATAAAAATGAGAACCCTGAAATCAAGAATCTTTTCCGCACTTTGTAAAGACATGCGTGCAGTGCACTCAGCATTACTATTTTATTGCGAGGCAAGATGGTTATCACGAGGGGCATTTTTGCAACGTGTTTAGAAATTAAGAGAAGAAATCGCCGTTTTCCTAGAAGAGGAAAACTGAACGGAAGCTGAGAATTTTCGCGATAGTTTATTTGCGACGAAATTGAGCCACATGGTCGACATATTCGAGAAATTAAATAACTCCATGGAGCAAATAGTATTGGATACGAGTGATAAAGTTAATGCTTTTTGTAGGAAACTGGAATTGTGTACCAGAAATTTAAAGCAAGAAAACTTAACTACGTTTGCAAATTCGAATGATTGTATTAAAACTTACACAGCTGAAGAACAACATGTAAAAGTTGTTTCTGTAACCATTGAAAATCATTTAGCAATGCTAGCAACGAATTTCAAAAAGTACTTTCTTGCTGACGACAAACTGATATCAAGTTACAAGTGGGTGAGGGATACATTTTAAAATACTCACGAAGGACTCTCAATTGAAGTGGAAGAAACCTTCATAGACTTCACGGCAAACGGCGAAACCAAAAGACAATTTAGTAATAAACCATTCTTTGAATTTTGGGCAGGAGTGGAGGATGAGTTTTATGCACTAAAAACAAAGACATTTCGCATTCTACTACCATTTTCAACATCTTACCTTTGTGAAACTGAATTTTCTGCTGTGGCTCTTTGAAGACAAAATATAGATCTCAGCTAAATATAGAAAAAGAACTGAGAGTGAGTGACCCTCCGAAAAGCTTTGCTCTACAAGACAGGCCCAAGGAAGTCACTAATAATTATTAAATTTGTTTTTAATTTAGTAAGTTGTTTTAATTTAATAAGTTAAATATTAAATATGTCGAAATGTATTTTGTTTTGTATGTGTGTGTGTGTTCTTTCCTTTCAGTCTCTTAATCAATTTTTTTTAAATAACATTTTCTTTTGGATATGCTTGCGCCCCCCCTATTAGTGTGCTCGCGCCCCCCTAGGGGGGCGAACCCCACAGGTTGAGAATCACTGGCTTAGAGGGCTTCAGACGCTACTGATACCAATACCACTAGAATTCAGACTTGCATGATAACACTAAAGACCTATAACCATGCTACATAGGTGCACGCTAAATTTGGCTTTGTGTGTTAAACAGATGTCGAAATGGAGCGCCAGCTCAGGAATTTTCCTTGTCATCTGATTGGTCACAAAAATCACAATTCTGAATAATTCCAAGTGAATCTTGCCTGTCCCTTTCAAACGGAATGCTGAAATAACGAACTTAATTAAGGCTGAAAATATTCTCAAATAGAATAAAATCATTTTGACCAAACACAAAGTTAAAAATCATTAAATGTTTGTTTTTCACAGAATGCTAATTAATAAACACAATATTTGAATATTCCATACATATTATTTAAGACTTAAAATATGTTTTTCTTTCCATGAACACTTTATGTTCTTCTACGAAATGAACTTCAGTGTGAATTATTCAGAGCAACTCGAATAACATTTTATTTAACTCTAATTTTAATATATTTCTAAAACCCTCAAACTCTCTCCTACGGAGAAAAAAATAAAATAAATAAACTTTTGATAAGCATGAAATAATATTTTTTTTTTGTCTATTTATTCAAAATGTTAATTAAAATAAAGTATAGTATTTGACAAAGTTAATGAAAATGAAATGCTCCAAAAAATGTCTGCAAAAACTTCAAATAATTTTTATTTTGGTGGGATCTTATTTGACCTATATATGTACATTATACGAAAAACAGGAAGTAAGCATTTAATTTTACTGAAAATAAATAAGATATTATTTATTGAAGCTTGCGAAAATAAATAATTATAATCACTTAATGATGAACATAATTGTTCCATTTGAAAGCTTTTGGAGGTTTTTCACGGTAGTTAAAATCTTAAGGATTATTTTCGAGTGGTGATTGTTTACGAATGAGTAAAATATGGTCTTTAAAGAAAAAAAAGTATTTCCTTTTCAATTTCTGCATTTCAATCACTTAACATTAAGGTGACAAAAATTTGAAATGATAACTAAAAATAAATTTAAAAAATTCAAATTTGCAAACACATTTTGATTTAAGTATTGCTTTCTCATAAGCTTCTTTTTCATAACTCCTTTTATCTTACTTTAATTTTTTTTATTTACTTCCTCTTTAAATTTTTTTATTTAAAAATGTATCTTTCATTATATCCTGCTTTTATCTCTCCATGAAACATATTGAAAACGAGCTCTCTTAACAACATGCAGAATCTTTATTAGATTTATCGTTAACCTTGATATCCCACTTTAAAATACATATTAATCGAATAATTATTCTAGAATAAAGAAAGGGTATTTCCAAAATTAAGATTTCAAAAGATTATTATCCGTACTTGTTGATTCTGGCAAAACGGCACTTGTACCGGTTTTCATCTGTTTCATTTTCTACTTTTAAAGGTTGTTACTATTTCTTCTTCAGAATAGGGATATTGGAGCTTTTGAGGTAAAAAACAAATTATACAATTTGTTTGTATAATAACATTTTAAGAATAGGATTGTTTTCAATTTAAAGCTGAATTACCTATCTTTCAACATTCCTCTAATCATTAAGATTTGAGGGATTAAGATTGAGGGACGGTCGTCGTTATATTTTTGCAATAAATTATCTATTTAAAATCCATAAAGAATTATCAGTTAAAAAAACTGGAAACGGCTTTGCCATTTTTTATTTAAAATGAATTTATAAGAAAAGTATAAAGATCTATAATTAATGCGAGGTCCTAATCATATTCTGATGAGCATATCTCTTTTCTTATAATGAAACAATGATATTTCTTAATCTAGTTTAAATCCTAATTAATTTCCTAATTTTTATCTTAATCTAGTACATATTAACTTCATTATTCTCAAATGTTCTGTTTCTTATTTCCTGATTAAATTCCACTTTTTTATTTAATTATTTTTTAACACGCTTTCTATGGAACTGATGACTTTTGAATCCTCGGATGCACCGAGTGAAAGGATAAAAATCCTTAATGCTTACAACATTCTTTTATATTTAAGATTCCGTTTCCTAAGACTGCACTGAAATCCATGAAATCTCTATCAAAACCTCATTGCAAAATCACTGATTTATAACATTTCTGCCATTTTTAGTCTTGTCTTATGTAGACTGACATATAGCTTACCACTTTTTATTTGTATAAATTATGGCTCCCTTGGTGAAATAAATCAAAGTTAAAATTTTCAAATGTATCTTCTTTTCAAAAGCATCTGCTAAAATTATGTTTACACATACCATCAGGATTCATTTGGTACCGACCTCGTAATTTTGAAACCAGTCAGATGACAAGGAGGACACCTGAGCTGCTGCTCTATATTTCTAGATATTCGTTTAACAGACAAAGTAAAGGTTAGCGTATATCGATGTGTGGTAAAAAACAGTGTACATGTATGTATGTATTAAAATGATGAAAAGCTTCTGCTTAAGACTTCAGAATCTACTTTACGGTCGTTCCATATTTCCTTAAAATACTGTTTCTTAACACTTTTTAATAATAATATATTCTATTTCATTCAGTTCATAATTATTTAATACCTTCGACCTGAAGCATTTTATTATTATTTTATCTTCAGTTTTATCCAGAAACGAACTTTTGTATAGCCGAAAATGGCTGAATATTATTAAATACGAGAAGAAATAGAGGATTCTGAATAGAAATTTACTTTAAAATAAGTAATGACTAGTAGTTCAATAATATGGTAAAGGAAAGTAGAACTCTAATTTCATGAGAATATTCAATGGTCCATTCAACTTATCTTTCTCCAATATTCACAGTCTCTAAAAAATCCTATTGCATCTAATAATATATATTTGAAGCAACTTTCAGTCAAAAATTATTCTTAGCAACGAAAAAAAAATTTCAAAAATCAAAGTGGCAATAGTCAACTAAATATGTCACATTTAGATGGCCATTGCCAACTTAATTAATCTCTTGAGCGAGCGAATAATGGGATTTCCTTCTAGAACCATCAAATAATCGATCAAATTATACATATTTGCTGAGTAATCAACAATTCATAAACAAAAAACGATCACTTTCTTCATCTCAAAAGCTTCCATTTCTTATTGAAAAAGTCAAACTCGTCTACTTCAGATGGTTCCTTTAGCATAAAATTTTTTATATACTTGACGATCGTTTTTCTTGTTTTTTCCCCAATATTCAAGGGCATTCAGCATGACATCATCATTTATAACCAACTGTCATACTTGAAAATTAGTATAAATGTGTATAATTTAGCAAATTCTTTTAAAATATCAGTTATTAATTTGCCATATAATAATAAATAGTATTTTAGAAAAAGTTCGCTACTTTGCTTCAAAATTTAATATTACTTCTTATCATATAATAAAATTTTTGTAAAATACAGGTTTTAAAACTTGTATTTATTATTAAACCTTGTTCACTATTACATTTGTATACTTTAAAAACCTTTCTTAATTGACCTTAAAGAGAACTATCAAGGGTGAATGAATTTTTAACAGAAAATTTATGAATATAAACTAATAATAGTTATATCTTACAGCTTCAAGAAATGAATAATTTAGTAACTTACAAGTAATTGTTGTAGAGAATGAATAATGACACTTAAAAAAGTTTTGATTTCATTCTTTTTACTGTTCCTACTTAAGTAAGCAAATAATTGAAAATTTCACTGGACTTTATTGTCTGCATCAAGAGTACAATTTAGCTAGCTAAGCTTCATTCGTGAGTACTATTACCAGCATTCCCAATTCTTCTTTCTGACTCTATAATATAATAATTTTTAAATAATTCTTCGCTTTGTGTCTAGAAAGTAACCAATAGCATACATTCAAAGTTTTTTCGAGAAAACAAAATCACTTAAATTGTCTGATTTTTTGTATCTACTAAACATTTGCAAATAATTTGGTATTTATTTTGAACTATGTAATTTTTCAAAGGTCATGTCTTTCCCTTAATATGTAAAATTTTATGAAGAAGCTAAATTCACTTTGAACCACATTAAATAATATTTGGCAGGGATATTTATAAATGTGTTAATGACTAACACATTCATGGATATCAAGTATCAACTTTTGAAGATAACAACAATGAAATTTAAATATCATGCATAATACTTATGCAAGGTACTTAACGATACTATTGCAGTATTATTTAATGCTAATATAGGGGTGCAATAATAAAACTATTGCTTTGCTTGAAAATAGGATTTTTAATAATAGGAAACCAAACAGGGATTTTTTCGTTTTCTTTTTAAAACTTCAACATTTAGTGAATTATATTCTCTTCGAAATTTTAAAAAGTTCTTCTCTAACTAGTGCCCTATATTCTTTTGTTGATGTTTGAAAATACGTTCATTTTTTAGCTATAATAACAGCAACTTCGTAGTAATTTTTTTAATTAGTACTAAAAAAGATTTTCTGATATCTTTTCATTCATATGTTTTACTTCGTGTATAAATGTTTTTGATAAATCATCATTACTTTCTTCATTTTTTTTATATCGCAACTAATAATAAAATACTATTTATAAAACTATTCATGTATTTTATATTTTATTTACATGTATTTTTAGACTTGGCTTTGAGAAAATGTTTCCTTCAGTGGTTCCCAAGCTAAGAATGAAAGTATAAAAATTGCTGGTCAATACAAATAATTTTTAAAGAGACTCCTATGTTTCTCTTATCAGAATGACACATGGAGAAATCCCTATTGTAATCTTAATAGTATATAAGCTCTGTGAAAAAACCCTTTCCCATATCAAAATATAGTATCTAAGATGAGGGATAGTTAATTTCATTCCTCTTCCCCGTTTCTGCTTGCGCCACGCTGTCCAGCGGATGGTCTTGGTCGGCATCTTTTTTGTAAATATGCCTTCGAGAGATGTATTAAAACTTGCTTTAAAATTTCAATGAGTCTTTCTGTCTTTAAAACTGCCATCTTCTTCTAAAATATTTCGATGTTTACAGATTATTTAGTCGACAGGATAGTTTCCTGTGCAAAATTATCAAATTAAATTAAATTGTTGGGAAAGGAAATGAATGGAGAAATTGCTCCCCTCCAATGTTTTTCGTCCAGTTGCGCTGTTTCCATGTCGAAGCTCCTTCACCGCCTTCCTAATTCAAATGTCTCAGGCCAGGTTATGTTCTGAGACCCCTAATTCTCCGACACCGATAGTTCTTCCTATGGCCACATGACTCCACGCAGTCAATGCAATATTATCTGTCGTCCATAGACCTGGGTTTGGTTCAGTTCCCATTGGATTACACGTCTACTCATCGCTACTCCTTTCGTAACTTGTGGACTCATCTAACGTGTTTGTGTTCCATTTCTTCATGTGAGTGCTCCTTTTATATTCAAGAAGTTTCTGTTCCACCCTGTGCACAATTGATTAACACAATCTCGAAAATGCTAATATTGTACTACATTATCATCAAAAAATAATAATCAACTGCTTTGGGTCGCAAGTTCAGTGCTCAGAATCATCAAAATGTGATTAAGGTTTAAAAAAAGAAAGAAAGAAAAACAAGAAAAAACCTCCATTAATTGACTCAACGAATGAAAATCAAAATTTATATTTTGTATTATTGATCTTGTTTGAAATTGTATTTTTTAATTACCATGCAATCGCAAATGTTCTTTTTATATTATTATTCAAAATATTATTAATAAATCTTAATTTAAAATAATGAGTTTTCTAATTTTTTCACATCTACTATGTATTTAAAATTTATTCATATTATTATAATTTGTTGAATTTAAAATTAATTTATATGCTCGTAAATTTAAGAAAAATTATTTCCTCATATGAATTAAATTAAATTTATCTTACTTCAAGGTTTTAAAATTAAAGAATAAATAAAAGTAATGACAAATGATATCAGAGAAACTCAGTGATTACCTCGGAGGAAATTTATTATGCCACTGATTGTAATTAAACTATACTATGGTATTTATTGTGTCAGAACGCTTTTATGTTTTAATACGCATACAGACATTGAGAATGATGAAAAATTAGACCAAGATTTTTATATACTATATAATGGCATGTGATAAATAGAACAATGTAGTAAATACCTGAGGGGAAATTATTACACCATTGACAGTCATTAAGCTGCCCTCTATTATCATTGAATCAAAATACATGTTTACAAATACAAATATATATTTTTTCAACTATCCAAATATTTTTATATTATATATTTTATTTTTGAAATATTTTATCTTATAAGAGTATTTTGGGTCTTGTGTTTGTTTCATTCTTTCACAAAGTGTTTTGTTTAAAATCTTTGAATCTTGCTTTTATTTCTTTGAGTTTCAAGTATTTTATATGAAAACATTCAATTTTATAATTATTTTAGTTCCAAATTTTTCCTTTGCTATTTTTGAATTTTGCAATTACTATTATCGTTTCTAAAATGTCGATACTGAGAAAGGGAATCGTTTATTCAGGGTAAGCCAAGAAACAGTTATTCATTTCCATCTGATAGTTAAATTATAGAAGAGCTATCTATTTTGTAGTTTTAAATTTTATAACAGGAAGAAAATTTTAAAAAATAAAATTACTAGAAAAATTGGGAAACATTCCAATTACTTTTAATCTTGGTCACGTCTTAAATAAAGCTGAATGGAACTAATAAAAACATATTTCGATAAAATTATCTTAATTTACACAAATGATTAATTAAACGATCGCATTTTTAAGTTCCTATTTATAAATTTCTTACTCAATCGTAACTACTTTTATATCTCAGATATAATCATTTTTGTAATCTTAAAATTATATAACATGTTATAAAAATATGTCTTGTAAAATCTGTAAATAGAGACAAATATTTTTTTAATGAAGCGTTGTTTTTTAAAAACTTTATTTGAACATTAATGAAATAATAATTATTTGACAATAATTATTTGAAAAAATATTTCATATACATTTTTTTTCAAAAATCATCCTCTTTTAGATAAATTAACATTGAATAAATTAGAGGAATTTTTAAAAATTTTTAATTCTAAATTTTCCATGGATAAAAAATTAAATGCGTTATATAAAAACGTATTTTATTTATACCTCTGAGGAATATTTTTATTGATTATATTATCTTATCAGAGTTTATTGACTGAAATTTCTTTGCGATATTATTATCCAAAGAAAACTGTCATGAATAAGAATTAAAAATCTTAATAAAGTAATTTATTGTTTTATCTTAACTCTTAGGGCCCACATTGCTTTGCTCGCTCTCTTTAATAATATTTTTTATTTCAAAAACAATTTCAAATTCTTTTCAATATGAAAGATAACGAATTTATCAAAAAAATCTGAAAAAAAAGTCCTTTAAATAATGAGACACAAATATTTTGATAAGACATTTATTTACGATGCTTCCATTACAACACATCATGACAAATAAGTTAAATAAATAATTATACAATGCGTGCAATGAAAAACATTTTCACACTGGTATCACAATAATAATATAAGCAAAAATATATTCTTTTAATAGGTTTTCTGATCAATAAAAAGATTTCACAGAACAGAAATATTACCTATAATCTTCATCAGCTAAGCATTTCAAGCAACTCTTATAATATATAATTGGCTATACTGAGGAAATCTTATTTTGAAATAAGAATTAAAAAAACCTGGGAGTGAATAATAGAATTATTTTAATTAATTTTCTAGCATTTTTATTTCTGAATTATTTCTAAATTTTTATGTACTTGTGGAATTTTTAATATTATTATATTTTTGAATGAATGGCATAGCCATTAACTTTTTTCAGAAATCATTCATTACTTTTCCAAGAAAACAGTACCAAATTTAAGCCTACACCCTAGTGCCAGCACATCGGGCTGTGGAAAAACCACAGATACTGATCCTTTACATCCAAATCTCTTTTGTAAAAACAGCATTTGCTTATTTTTTTAACAATTGAAATAATTTATAACTTTTTGGAACTGATAAATTCTGTTGTGTGTCAAATGACTGATTAAAAATTCCTTGAGATAGCAATTTTGAAGCCATTAAAGAAGTTGAAATACTAAATAGGCTTTTGTTTAAAAGGAGTTTTCAATATGCATTCACTATCTATATTAAACAATATATACAATAAATACATATTGAAAAACTGAAAGCAAGATTTATCAACTGACTAGTTGATACTGATTGTATTATTTAAAGTGTGCGTTTGTGTATCCGAACTAAAGACATTTAAACATAGAAAAGCTCAGTTAAGCATCCGGATTTCGATTTGGATTCTAAATTTATATTTAAATCTAGTGCATTAAAATATTCTTTTTAAATTTTAACTGTTACTTCCTTTTACCATACAGAAACTATATTCATTTATTTTGTAATGACCAGATTTATTATGCTGACATTATACAGAATTCTACTTTTAAATAACGTTTTTTGAGCTTTAATATATATATGATCAGTTTAAAAGGGATATTGTTTCCAGAAGTAATTCTTAGGATAATATAATTAAAGAAAAAGAAATAGATTCCCGAAACCTCACCAAAGTATTTTTATCCTTCCCTAATAAATTAAATGCGATTATTTTTAGTCTTAGTTCGGATTCACTCTCAAAGCTAAAAGCAATTTCGTTAAATATCCTCTGACATAATATCTGTTTTTCATTTATTGA
>JAPMOQ010001755.1:4066-37434 GCA_026543055.1 Argiope trifasciata | reverse complement strand
ACGAACTACCAGATAACATACGCAAAGATATACAAATGGGGGGGGGGAATGGAAAAAATGGATTTTTAACACGGAAGCATATGCTTTAAATTTGACAGATATCTCCGAATTTTTCGTTTAAAATTATTGAAAAATTAAAGTGAAGAATATGCAGACTTTAATCTAAAAATTTTAATTCATAAAATAAGATTTTCTTCCAAGAATAAAAGTGAATGCATATAATGCGTCTATCAGTCTATTGAAAACATAGACCATTGTGCGTAGAGGTACTAAATTTAACACAAGTATATTTGGGAGAAAAAAACATGCAATTCAGTGTGTTTAAAAATATTAGCACAAAAAATATGTAATCTCTAATGCTAAATTATGTTAAAATTTAAATAAAAATCATTGATTTTATTGATTTATCAGTTTTTAAGTTGCTTATTTTTATTCTGCAAAAAGAATACATATTTTGGATAAACATGTATATTTTATAGTCAAGATCTTCCGTTTATATTTTCATATATAAAGTTTTCATATAAAGGAGAATATTAGATTTTTAAATATAAGATAAGATGTATTTTTATAGCTATATCAGGTTTATTAAGTTATTTATTTCATTTGTATATGAATTATGTATTTGATTCCCAGAAGTTCAAAAGCTTTGAACAGATTTATTTTCAAATAGTAGGAAATTTATTAATTGTTAAATTCTCTTATTGACTTATGTGCTATTAATCATTTGAAATGTACATTGAAATGATCAACTTCTCTTAAAACAATTAGTATCGTTTGTGATGGTAATAATTGTTTAGATGTAATTTTTTAGAATGGAATCTCTATTTTACATTTTTTTTAAAAAATTATTGATTTTTATTTGAGAACTATATTTAGCATACTTAGACTGTGAATGAATAATTCAGAGAATTCAAGTGTATTAATGCAAGCGTTCTTGATGTATTTAGTCACATACTTTAAATTTACCTCCTTTGTCGTCCGGTTAGTATTCAACACTCTTACGCTGTTTTTTTTACCTTCAGTGTGCTCTGCACTTGCCCCATTTTCTGTTTATTTTTTTTAAGTACAAAATATTTGTTTTTTTCAGTGATATATATATATATATATTCTGAACAATAAGGTAAAAGACATGGTGAAATATTCCTACGTACGGTTATTTATACGTATTTTTTGAATTTTAAAATGCTGTAAAAACTGTTTTTATACTGTAAATTTTTAGAAAGTTATAACGAAAATAAAGTCAATATTTCTTTTATTTTTTGATGAATTAAAAATTTTAAAAAAATCACATTTCTACGCTCCAAAGTAAATATTTGCCAAATTTCATAGATAAACGGCATGGTGTGTACAGAGTCAGCATATCTCGTACACATAGAGACAAAAGTTTTTTTTTTCTTATGTTTACGCATCAAGACTCAGTTAAAACGCCAATACCCTTTCCCGCCAAATACTCTTGCCAACAGATAACATGTTTTTAGCAAACCTAGACTAATTGCTCCCTACCCCCTTTTTTTCAATGGGCTTAGAGTGATTTATTGGCCTTTTATGACATGTACGAAAGTGGTAGTACGCATTTGTCCTACTACCACAAAGTAATACAACGAATTTGTCGTTTTACAGTGGAGAATTAAATAGAAACATCTGGACAAAGTGGGATGCTTAGATTATATACAGTAGCCGGCGCGATGATAGCGACGCGGCGAGTCGACTAGTCTACCCGTCACACCCGCCCGTTTAGTTTCAGTTAATCGTCTTACGTTGCAGGTCGCTCGCTTCTTACCGCGCTGATACGATAATTTGTTGTTTCAACAACCCTTCCAAAATGACTCGGCCAAGTACCAGTGCTAAGAGAAGTAAAACATACCATTATCACAATGAGTGGGAAGATGGCTTCTTTTTTGTTATGGTGAAGGAGAAATGTGTTTGTCTCATATGTAACTCAAGTGTGGCCCTACCAAAAAAAGCAAACGTCGAAAGACATTTTAAAACCATGTACTTAAAATATGCTACAGACTTTCCAATCGGCAGTGAACTTCGAAAAGTTAAAGTGCATGAACTAAAGTCTAATTTACATTTACAGCAATCGTTATTTACGAGACCAGGCACCATATCTAAAGCAGTAACATTGGCGTCGTTTAAAATTACAGAAGTTTTGATAAAGGGGGAAAAAAACATTCGAAGATGGAGAATTGATAAAAGAAGCTTTTTGTAAAGCGGGAGAAGTGCTTTTCCACGATTTTAAAAACAAATCTGAAATATTTCTTTTTCGTGTAACACTGTGGTGCGACGGACTGAAGCTATGAATAATAATTTGGAGGATTTATTAAATGACAATTTAAAAGCTTGTAAGTTCCTGTCACTTCAATTTGATGAATCCTCGGATATTAATGACATTGCACAGTTATGCATTTTTGTGAGAATGGTTTTCCAAGATATAACTTCAAAAGAAGAGTTATAGTTAATAACTCTTCTTTTGAAGTTATATATTATAATTAATAATTCCATTGAAAGGAAAACGAGAGGCCAAGATATCTATAATTGATTTAAAAACTTTATTGATAAGACAGGATTTCCAATATATAAATTGATCTCTATTACAACAGTTGGAGCTCCAGCAATGGTCGGGAATCGAATTGGTTTTATTGCCTTGTGCAATAATGATGAGGAAATTCCCAGTTTTACCAGCTGTATTGCATTATCTATCAACAGGTATTGTGTTCAAAAATACTAAAGTCTAATGATATAATGCAAATTGCTTTTAAAATCGTCAGTTCAATTCGTTTAAGAAGTCTTCAGAGACGACAATTTCGGGCGCTTTTGGAAGAAACTGAATCCGAGTACGGAGATCTCTTATTGCACACAGACGTGAGGTGGCTAAGCCGTGGTGCTTTTTTAAAAAGATTTCGTATTCTGTTACCAGAAATAAAAAATATTCTTCAAATGAAGGGAGATTACATTACTGAATTGGAAGATGAGAAATGGCTTATGAAACTAGCTTTTGTCTGCGATATTACTGCAACACTTAACGACTTACTCCTAAATCTACAAGGAAAGAATTAATGTTTAACAGACATGATGAGCGCGATTAAAACTTTCAAAGAAACGATAAAAAGGTATGCGTCTCAATTAAGAAAACATGAATTGAGAAACTTCAAACACATGGAGGAAGAGTGCATCCATAATCCAAACCGAGACTTAGAAGATTTCGCCGAATACTTAGATGTTTTGTTTGAAGAATTTGAAAGAAGATTCGCTAACTTAATTAGGTTGGAAGAAATGCTCAATTTTATGACTCCCTCAGGGGCTCACCTTCTTTAGGTGGGTGCGGACATCCCCAACCCCTAGGTACCCAGGGTTCTTTCCTTTTCCCAAGGGATCTACTGCCTTTCGTAGACACGGGTGTCGCGCTCCAGGGTTACCCTAGCAATCCTTCTCTTATTCTTATTTTCCTAGTTTCCATTTTAATATGAGTTATTGTGATATTTCATTTTCATTTATGTTGGTATTTTGATTTCGATTTGAGTTTCGTATTAAACCCATGTGTTGGCCGTGCATGCCGACCCTTTAGGAGCAAAATGGAATCCTGGGGTACCTTTGTGTCCCCTTTGGCCCACGCTGCTCTGTAAGTTGGGCGGCAGGAATGAATCCGTTCTTGTCAATCGACTGGTGGTGCGTTTTCTTTGGGAACGAGAAACTACTGTTGTAGGTCAGGCCTGCAGTCTCTGTAGGTCTATATCCCGGTGCTACCCGTAAGTCAAGTACTAAGGCTGGAGATGCCCAGAGCCGGCAACTACCTTCCCTTGTTGGGCTCCTCGGTGGGCGTGAGCGTACCGGAATGAACACCAGTTGCAAATTATGGGTTCCCGCAATTTTGGCCCCGACGGAGACACGTGTCCGTCAACCTCTCCTGTCTCCATGTCGATGACCAATTTTTTATCTTAAAAAGTAACGAAAATCATTTAATTCCATATCAACCATCTTAATTCATAAAACTATTCTAGCGAATGTCGGTGATGTTAAATCAATTAAAAAATGTAGAAATGGCACTCCCTTGATAGAAATCAGTTCTCAGAAACAATTTTCATCGCTAATGAAAGTGAGGCAAATTGATACCCATGAAATAACTCTTGTAGCTCATACTAGTCTGAATCAATCGAAAGGAGTTATTTCGGAATCTGAACTACAAAACGACACAGAAAACGACATACTCGAAGATTTGAAAAATCAAAATGTTATCGCAGTTAAAAGAATTATGATTAAAAGAGACGGGCAGTTGTTACCAACAAAACACTTAATACTCGCTTTTAGATTAACATCTATTCCCATATCTATTCAAATTGCGTACTTGAATTGTTCTGTTAGACCTTAGGTTCCAAATCCTTTGCGCTGTTTTAAATGTCAAAGGTTTGGACACACAGTACAAGCTTGCCGAGGATCACAGGCATGTGCGCGATGTTCCTTGCTCAATCATGATAGCCAAACATGCTCTAATTCTCTTTGCTGCAAAAATTGTAAAGGTGAACATCCAGCTTATTCCAGACTTTGCCCTCGCTGGAAACAAGAAACAGATTCAAACCGTTAAAGTAAAACAAAATCTTACCTTTAAGGAAGCACGAAAAATCGTAATAGACCGTACTCTTAGAGCAAGTGTGTCCTATTCTGCAGTAGCAAAAGTTGTGATGGTGTCGACATCAACTCAAACATTGGAAGAAACTCAACGGCAAGTTGACAGCACTTTCCCTACAATGAGCCAACTTAAATCCATATCTCAAACTGCAATAAATAAAGGCAAAAACGGGAGCAATCATAAAGAGAATAAGTCAAGCGAATCATGTTCAACTAAAGATCAAAACTCAACACCGTCTAGCAGTTCAAGTGTATCCTCTCGTAATCCTACTGCGAAATCTGATAAAAGGGACCAGCCCAAGAAAGTTTCAAAAATATTGAAAAAGACTAAAGCAATGAAAAAAGCGCGACTACAGTTGCAAAAGAAAAATCTAGGTGATAAAATAAAGGATTCTATTGAAAAACGTACAATTACCAAACATGACCTATTAAAACAAACACAACTTGAAGGTTGTGATGAAAAAGATAGTTTAAAAATCCATCCTTCAGAAGATGATGCAATGTCTATTAGCCGGTAGGAAGAGTCATTTACCTCTTAATTCAAAAACACGGCCATCAAAATACTTTCTTGGAATTGTCAGGGGTTACGCACTCGCTTTCAAGACCTTAATAACATTTTTAATAATTACCAGCCCGCTTGTATGGGATTACAAGAAACATGCCTAACTCCGAAACATTCCACGAAAATGAAACACTATAATATCGGTAGAAAAGACTACACTCTGGACCCTAGAGCCACAGGAGGTGTAGCGTTTCCTTGTAGAGAATTACCTATAAATAGCCCTATTCAAGCTGTTGCAGTTTAGCTTCACATAGGCTCTTTATTAACAGTTTGCTGTATTTACTTTCCCCCGAATGACAACATGATTCAAAATGATTTTTACAGCTTAATAGAGCAACTCCCAAAACTTCTCATCCTCATGGGAGATTTTAATGGCCACAATCCTATTTGGGGAAGCAAAGATTTCAATCTAAAAGGACAGCAAATAGAGGTTTTGCTAGAAGACCATGATCTGTGTTTATTAAACGATAAAAGTTACACCCATTTTCATATACTTAGTCGAACTTTCCATACCCTAGATCTCGTTTTATGTTCTCCAACATTAGCAGTTATGTGGGATTTTGGTGTTGCAGATGACTTGTACAACAGTGATCTCTTTCCTGTTATTTTAACATATAGTCATAATGCTGTATATCCTGAAGTACCAATATATATATTTCACAAAGTAGATTGGGCTCTTTTCTCACAGAAGATATTGTAAAAAACGAAAACATTGACGATGTTATACAAATGATAGCGGATAAAATTATAAAAGCAGCTGATGCTGCGATTCCAAAGACATCAGGAAAGATTCCGAAGCACTGGAAGCCTTGGTGAATGATGAGTGCAAAGCGGCTGATAAGAAACAAGCCAAAGCTTGGAATAAGTTCCGACGATATCCCACTACTAAGAATTTTATTTCCTTTAAACAAGCTAAGGCAACTGTAAGATTGATCAATCGGAAAAGTCAAAGAAATATGTGGATATTATTTGTGAGCTCTCTCTATAAACAGAACTATTAGTTCCAAACAGCTGTGGGATAAAACAAGGAAGATATCTGGCATTTTTAAAAACAATGTTCCTTTGTCCTTTTTAAAGACCAACGGACAATTTATAACGGATATTAAGGAAATGGCTAATACACTGGGTGAGACATTCTAGATAGTATCTACTGCAACTTCGTACACACAAGAGTTTGTCTTACAAAACAAATGAAGAAAAACATAGTTTAAACTTCTCTATGAACTCTAAAAAGGAATATAATTCCGATTTCAGTTATATGGAGCTAAAAAGGGCACTACAAAAATCTTGCGCCACTTCACTTGGTCCCGATAAATTCACCTTGCACCATATTGTTCGTGTTTGTTGTCACTGTACCCTTTCAATTAAACATATTTTTCTGCAATGCCCAAATTTTAGCGCATAAAGACGAATCCATTTTGGGAATAAAAATCAGTTGAAAGACTTGTTGGGTGATAACCCACATGAAAACTTATTTTATTTTTTACAAAATATTGGCATTGATAAGCTCATTTGAGTTTTTCTGCTCTTTTTAAAGTGGTTTTAGAAGTTTTACTCTTTGAAACGTTTTAAAACTCTGGAAAATTTCTTAAAATCATGTGTTTGGCGCAGAATGACCAAATGTGGCTTTTGCGCCATAAAAACAAACCAAATCCATTTTATATTTCCATTTAATGAAAATGTCAACATTGATGAAGTATCTGAAAAAAATAGGACATTTAATAGGAACATCAATCACGGCCGAGGAAGAAATTATTGAATTAAGATGCGATACATTTCTTAAATCCAGAGGTTCTAACGATACTGATTTTTGGAAGTTAATTTCTGAGGAAACGTTTCCAAATATTTACAAATTGATTTTGTATTTGAAATCATATTTTGGATCGACGTACTTTGCGAATCTGCTTTTTCAACCATGAATGCCATAAAAACCAAAAGTCGGTCGCGTTTAACAGATGAACATTTAATTTCGTGTTTGCGTATTACAATAAGCTCATACCAGCCACAATATGATAAACTTGTCGCATATATACCGTGCCAAATTTCAATAAACGAAGTGAATGGGATGGTCAATTTTTGATATATGAATACTTTGATTATTTTCGTCAGTAAATTTTTATTTTGTAAATATTAATATTAAGTTTTTTTTAAAATTAGATAATTTATCAATTTTTCTTGTTACCGAAAATAAATATATAAACATGTACGTTACGTTAATTTAGCTCTACCATTTGTTGACTGCCTGCGATTTTTTAAATGTGGAGTAGACCACGGACCCCAAAAGTTTGGCCATTCCTGTCCTACTGTAATTTTTTTAAAGATCCATATTTAAAAAGTTCTTAATAATGTAATATATTTTGACAGTTTAATTTAGGATTGATTTCATCTTCATATCCATGATATATATCCGAAAATGAAAAAAATATTTTTGAATGCTTTACAAAAAGGAAAGTTGCCCATTATAATTGAAAGTTTCTTCATTTATAATGCACTTACTTTGTTGCAACATTAATATTGGTTTTAGGCAGAATATGTTGTAACTAAAATGTAGATTTTTTTGAATCACTGATTATTTATTTTTTCAGTCTGATTTCCAGTCGGATAGAAAGCAAGATGCCTGACTTGATTTCATTTCTGACTTTTCTTCTGAGGTAATTATTAGAAGTATCTACTATTTAAAGTGTATTTTAAGAGAATAAAAGTATTGTCATTAATATCCCATATTAGTTACAGTGATGAGTAATACAGTATATTTAAGATAACAAACAAGTAGAAAATTATTTTCTTAAGTATATTAAATTTACATCTTTATTAGTGTTAGGATCTAATTTTTGTTTATCAAGAATCTGAAAGTCGAAAAAAAAAATCGTAAAAGACACAGAAAACAGTACATTGATAAAACTAAGTTGCATTGAATATCGTCAGAAACAAAATTCATATACATCCATTAAACTATAAATATGGTTAAAATTTATATTTATGTAATTTGTTCTTTTTATTTTAAAGGTGAAGATCCTTCTGATCTGCATTAATATATACACGATTTTTTAAGAAATTTCCCCAAGCCGTTAATATCTTTTCTTGATACCTTTGGTTTCAGTCTGTTAGTGGCAAAGCAGTACTTATTTTCAGTGTCTTTTGCAAGACTGTGCATGATGTTTCCTTTTGAAGCTCTTCAGTCTCGATAGAAATAATAAAAACAAGACAATAATAAAAACAACTTACATAGCGCCTTATTAATATAAAAATATATCAATTACAAATCTGGAGAAGTTTTTATTTTATGTCACTCTTTCATATCATTCCCATAATGTGTAAATCATTTTCTAAGGCATATCAAATAAAAAAAAGCATTTTTCAGCAATGATTACTGATTTTGCTTGCTATCTCAAACCAGCATTAATTAATGTTTTTATGTTTGAAAGAAGTCTATTTCAGAAATCAGTTTTCTTTCAAACGTTTTATAGCTTCTTTTCTTTCGTTTAATTCCGTGTGTTTTTATGTACATTGCATATTTTTTTACTACTATCCATTTTTTTAATGTTTGTTACTCGAGTATCTATGTAATATAAATTCGTTGATACTATTATGCAGGCACCACTGCGTACAAGAAAAACAGCCGATTGGTCAGATGGTACTCCAGCCCAAAAATAAGATACTATTTTGGTTGGTCTTTATATTTAATTGAACTTTCTTTATCATTTAGCAAAATTATCGTTTTTAGTAAAAATTTGATTATAACGGGAAATGTGAAATGCTGTGATTAACGTTCTTTAAAAAAAAATTGCGCATTTAATCTCTTTAAAAATTTTTCAATATTTGAAGAGTGTGATGTGTCTGTTTTTCTGATACAAAAATGTATGGAGAAATTAGCTTTCTAAATATATTGTCTCCTATGTTAATTTTTATTCTATCTTTAGTGTAGCCCCTTCGATATCCTTAATTTGAGTAATATTTTTTCTTTGTTAATTGATATATGAAGGGACTTGCATGACAACAAATTTTCGCCAAGACAGCAAGAGAGAGCATGAGTTTTTGACTCCCGAAATGTATAAAAAGAGCTTTAAAGAATGTTAAAAAAAACTCGTGCCCCAAAGAATTGAACTAATTCTTTTCGACTTCGATGGTGATGTCACTGGTGCTGACAGTCGAAAATATTGCTCTTTCTGTAATAGATTCGCAGTATGCGCCTAGCGAATGTATGGAGACAATTTTCTCTCTAGACTTGTTTAATTTTTAACAGGGTGATTATAATTCAGGTTACGTTTTCAAAAATCGATGATTTAAAAAACTACTGGTCAGAATGATTTGATATTTTAGCAGAGCATTCTTGAGGCAAGAAAATTTTATTTGGTAAAAGAAAAGAAAAAAGTACCATAATACACCGATAGATGGCGCCTTCATCATGACTCTTGTCTATGAAGGATCGCACTCATCTCTTGAAGCGTTTTTATAAGAACGATGGTTCCGCACTTGCAACTATCGGAAAGTTTCGGACATTAAAATTCATAAAATCCGGCCCAATAACCACATATGGACTACAAAAAATGATTGCTGAATTCAAAGAGGCCGGTTTATTTGACATGAAATGGTGTAAAGGAAGAAACGAATTTCGGCTGCGGCAGTCGAAGATGGTGACTGTAGTATTAGAATAACTGTGATGCTGGATTCAACAGTGCATGAAGAGTTGGACGAATGCTGGATATACTGATCAGCGTGGTGCGTAAAGTCCTACGGAACATCTTGTACTGCTATCTGTAAAAGATAATTCATTTGCTGCAATTGTTGCTTGTTACTGGGAAGCACTTGAATCTTTTACTCTGCGAATTTTTGCCCAGATGGCAATGAAACATTCTGTGGTCTGATGAAGACCAATTCCATTTGCAAGGCTCTATAAAGGATATGAATGATCGAGAATCCGTTCCAACTACAACCATTATTTCTTAATAATAACTGTGCGGAATAACAGCAGCGTTTATCGTCGGTCCATTTTTCTTCCAGGAGATCACACCTATGGATCTCGTTACCTGCACCGTTACTGGTAAAAGACATGGAGCACTTTTGCGTGACTATGTCCTTCCAGCTCTTCAGCAGCGTCAGTGTGTGGATCGCACAATATGCAAGATGGCGTTCCTCCGCACATTGCTACACTTGTGAAGCAGGTGCAGTGTGCTCATTTCAGAAATGATAGGATCATAAGCCACCAATTTCCAACAACTTGACCGCTACATTCTTGACTTGAACCCTTGTGATACCTGGCTTTGGAAATACCTGAAGAATGATGTATTGAGAATCTAGCAGTTTTGAAGACTTATCACACATCCATTATATAAATATTGATACCTTCCAATCTATTGCGAAGCATGTATTTTGCACTCTTAATTTGTAACGAAACAAGGTGAAGGACATATCGTACAACTTATGCCTTAACCACTCATCAGTGAGGTGTTTGTTCCATGAAGCTTTTTTTTTTTTTTTTTTTTTTTGTCATTATCTCTCTTTCGCTATAAACATGTATTCTTGTCTTATCGATAATAATTTTTTTTTGTAAACCATTGAGCTCTATTGTTTTCTTTTGGCTAACATTGTTCCTGTATTTAACGAATTCCTTTTTGGTCTTTCCGCTGACAGCTCCATCTGTCGGCACATTTTAGAATTATTTTGTTTCCTTCGTGAAACGAAATTCCATTGCCTCACAATTGTTTTGCTAAAATATGAAGTCATTCTGACAATAATTTTTAAAAGTATCGATTTTTTAATTGTAACATTATGATCACCCCGTATATGGAAAATCCAACAAAACTAAATTAAACAATTTGTGTATTTTTATGTCATAGAATTTGCAGTACTCATTTGTCTTGATTCATAAAGTTAATATTTTAAACTAAGTTATTTGCTTTTATTCACTTTTTTAAATTGAAACGAATCCATTTAGTTTGCCTATAATAGGAGGAAATAATTTCCAAATCACAAAAGAGCTTATTTATGTAGGAAAATGCCCACTTTAGATATATCTAAAAATTTATTAGTAAAGGTAACCTTATCAAAATGGTGAAAAGCAGAAAGAACATTGTAGATAAACTAAATGACTTAAAATTTTTTTTAAAAAAAAGTTCAAATTGAAGAGGCGATTTTTACATTGCCATAAATCTGCTAACAAATTGATTAAAATGGCAGGAGATCAGAGATATTCACACTTAATTAGTTTTAAGAACTGAAGCTTTAACATAGTAATTTAAAAAATTTAATGGTATGTGGTTTCCAGTTCTTGTGTTTAAATGTAATTAAGCCTTTTTAATGCTGTTTTAGAGGTTTTTAGTAGTTGCTGCATGATGACTAATAGTTAAGGCTCTTGTCTTTATCACGAAATCCACTTTGACTTGCAAGTTTTTGATTATTAATTGTAGGGTGAGCATAACAAATTTCCTCTGTAAGTAAGACAATAACTATGCATCTGAATTTTGATAGTGTATATTTTTTATTCATTTGTATTATTTGTGTTTTTATACAGAAAATATGTAATTTCTTGAATTTTCTAAAAAATGTATTAAATGACTGAAAAATCTCAATTTTTTTCCGTCAATAAGAGTAAGAATATTGTTATTTTTTGTGTGTGC
This sequence comes from Argiope trifasciata, assembly GCA_026543055.1. Taxonomy (NCBI): domain Eukaryota; kingdom Metazoa; phylum Arthropoda; class Arachnida; order Araneae; family Araneidae; genus Argiope; species Argiope trifasciata. The sequence goes on along the minus strand of JAPMOQ010001755.1, from coordinate 25,629 downwards.
GTGTGTGTTGTGAAAATAATTTTTAATCTATTATTAGTGTATGGCATTAACTTTTGAGTAAATCTGCTAGATTTTAAAACTGAGTTGATATTAAATATAATATATGAGATAAATAATAAAATATGGTTATTTATTATTATTCTGAGTTTCTGTTGAAAAGTTCTCGAACAATTATCTTAATTTCCCATGTAGTGTATATCAAATTAAGATTTAATTATTTAACAAGCTTCTAGCTATAATGAATGAAAAACTCTTTGTGATGAAGGAAAAGAAATAATACAAAAAGTGAACTTACATGCACAGTCATTATTTATACATTTTATATTTCTTTTTTATTTGACATTTTTTTTTACTTGATTTCATAGGAGTTGGCTCAGGACAGATTCCATCAATTTTTTAAGGTTTGTATATATATTTTTAAAATGGTATTAAGTAATTTTTTTTTGAAAAAAATAAGGAACTTAAGAAGATTGTATTTCATTCAAGAGTGTTATACCTTATTGTTGTGTGACGTTTCTATTTAAAGTTTTTATTATGGTGGTTTATTATTTTTATTTAGGATGGTGACAAGACATATAGGGAAATACATCACTTTATCTCCGACGGAAACTTTTGAAAAATTGCTAAATGGTGTAAAAATGAGAGTCAAAGTTTTTGTTCTATCAGATGGCGTTGAGAGCAACCTTGCAAATCCCAAATTATAAAAAAAAAAAAAAAAAAAACTATTTGCGAAAAAGGGATTTGAGAGATTTCACAATAAGATGAGGACGGTTTTTTCCCCTTGGAATCTGTTTTCATTTTAGTTTTATATGGTTGTTATTGATTTCAGTTTTCTTTCCCAAAATTTGCTTGATTAAGTTTACTTTTTTAATTTAAAAACCTGAAAATATATGGATTTTTTTTATGGACTAACAAAATCGACCCTGGAAAAGAAGTCGTTAAAATTCACTGCTATTATTACATGATAAAACTAATTTTTACCCATACCATATTTATGTATCAGTTATTAATATAAAATAAATTCCTTGAGTATCTGTAGAATAAATTGGAATATCGAAAGCGATCGAAATCCTTACGCCCTTATGACAGAGCATGCTAATTTTTCTTTTGTATAAAAAAAAAAGCTTTTCCTTTAGAAATTTCCTAAAAATTAGTAGAGAACCTTCCTTCTGCAATAGGAACTGTAACTGCGGAAAAGATGACCATTATATATTTATAAATAATCCATCCATTGGATAAACAAAGCATGAGAATGTTAGAAATTCATCTCATTAAAGTAAAATAAAGAAACTGTGGAATAATGCAAATGATTTCGTTTCCATTTCTTAAAAGTATCGTTTTCTCATAGAAATCTGATCTGATGAGTTAATAAAAAGTAAGAAGAGACACACACGCCACATCCATTCTGTTTTTTTTTTGGGGGGGGGGGAAATGTATAAAATATCTAATTCTAAAATTCCGTTTCCCCCAATTACTAGAATATGTTTGCTTGCTAAATGATCAGTAAGATCGTACATTTGAAATTCGCAGATGTTTTTCAGTGTCGGAGTTTCCGACACTCAAAACTCAATTGCTACGAAGCTCTAACATGCACCCATTGTACTATGGTTACAATGCCTGCAGTGTACCTCCCTAGAAATATGCCTTAACTACGGTGCAAATCATGTTTTTCCCATTCATGTTTGTGTTGGAAACTTGAAAAAAAAAAAAAAAAAAAAACGTCTATTTGAGAATGAAAAACAAAAAGCATAACATATACCGGAACTAGACATAAAATTAAAACACAAATATCAAATCATCCAATCAAATGCACTTCATTTTTTTCAACCTTCAAGGATGCTGTATCTAGAAAAATAATAAAATACTAATTTCAAACTGTCTGTTTCCTAAGCTCCTGATATATCTAAATCACTGGAGAGCAAAATAAAATCGAAATCTCAAAGATCATAAAAAATATAGTTTCTAAACATGGCTCCCCCTCTTTGTTTGACAGAATTCACTTCAAAATTAAATCAAACAGCTTTGTGGAATTCTGACAAACTTGCATTGGAGGCAGTCTAAAGGCTTAACGATATGCTTGGTAGTTTGCTCAAAACTTCTGATCTCGTATTCCACTCGTCGGATGAATTAGAAAACTTTAAAAAGATTCACTATGTATTTCCAACTCTACCTAATGGTTCTGGCACTTCTCAAACGATAACGCTTTCTTAATTATAAGTTTGGTTTCGCTGAATCAAGTACCAGTTTGCAGTACGAGTTGATGCTGATACTCAATTGTATTTGATATTTTTCTTCCTGGTATTTGACATTTTTTTAAATAGTACAGTCGGTAATTAAATCTTTTACCATCAGAATGTATTTGGTGAGTATCAATTCTCACATTTGTGCTGAGCCTGATAGCTGACTTTGAAACAATATGATTTGGAATTTCATTTCTTTGGAAAAGACTGAAAACTATTTATCAGCATTTCTTCGTTTCGCCAGTGACTGACTAGTGGGTGAGAAGGCGAAAGGAAGGACTTTGTTGCTATAGTTAGTATAAGAGAAGGCTGAGAATCTTGAATATGTGAACTTCGATATGTTATGACTGGAGATGAAATATATGTAATTAAAAAAAAAAAGCCTGACACATACTCTATAGCATCACTGAGGGAAGACGGCGAACTAGGCTATATCGATAGGTAGCTGCCGAATGAAAAAATAGATAATCAGTACTCTTAATTTATATACATTTTTGTATCTGATAAAAGTATCATGCTGATACTTTATTACTCTATTCTAATTAATGGCCTCTTTCCTTTCTTGAAATTGTCGCGATATATGAGACAAATTACATGACGTTATTAACAATTTTCATCTTTTTTGTATTGGTGTTTGAGAAACATTCTTGATGCTTAACAGCGCTTAAAACTGCATTGCTATAATTAATGCGAGATATGAGGCACTGAATCTCATAACTTAAAAGGTGTCTGTGTTTTGAAATTTAAATCCGGAAACACTTCTTACTTTACTGGTTGTGGTCTACATCTCATTACAGGTTGGCTTTACAGGTATATTTCTTTTCAGGCTGGGCTGTGAAAAGTCAGTCTTAGACTTTGGTTATAGTTAGCTTTTTTTTTTTTTTTTTTTTTTTTTGCGGCTAATAGTAGTTGTAAATATTAGTTGTCTAAAAATTGTGTATTTATAAATAGATTTTGCTCCTTCTCAGTTGTAAGACGATGGTTTGGTTGATTAATTCCTTGGTAAGTGCATGGACTTGTAAGGATCTATTAAATTTCCTCCTATATCACCAGTCTGTCCGCCTATTGACTTTTATTTATGAGGTGCGTATGCTCCTCTGTGTATAATACATCTATTAATGCAGCAGATCTTTGCCGTCAAATTCAAGAAGCATATCAAGTGAGGAACTAAAAGCAGTTTTTTTTAGATGACTGCAATTTTGTGTAAATGTCAGAGGTGTTCAATTGATGAATTTTTCAGAATTTAATGCAATAAATACATTATTTTATAAAGGCATTATGATTGCGCCCTTTTAATAACTTTTTGTAATATGCATATTATCCCTGAAAAGACAACGAAAGACTCATTTAAACGTTGGTCTGCGGTAAGGGGGGGAAAAAGAAGAGAGGCTTAAATCAATAAATTTGCCTTTTCATACTACAGCACTCAGCTATACATAAAAAGTGGTAAAACAAACTTTACAATTAATTTTAAATTTCATTTCAGTTTAATTCTGATCTCTATATCGAAACTTCCGTTATTTAGGTTAAGGTTGCATTTACAAAACCAAGATATTAATGCTCTCGCATAGACAGGGAACTCGCCATATTAAAACTCCAGTGTGAATTTATGGAGTATAATGGGGGGGGGGGAATAACTCAGAATCATCCCAGAAGAAAACGAAAATTTCAGGAAGCAGTAATTAAAGTGGGGCACTATAAAATACCGAAAAAAGTGTTGCAAAACCTTGTGGATCTCATGTCTTACAGAGTGGTTGCTGTGATCGAAACCAGAAGCGGCCCAACCAAATATTAAATGCTTTTGAATTAACTTGAAGTTTCAAAAATCTTTTCTGATCAAAAGAACTTGAAATTATTTCTTAATTTCAATTTTTCGTGGGAACCAAAATGGATTCCGATACTGATAAGTTGAACATTTTGTTTCTTGGAGATCAGGTATAGTCTTCTTACTCTTTATTTTCCAGGCTGACCCCATAAACCAGCATCGGTAATGGGTGTATATAGAGAAAAATACATTAATATTCAAAGTAGGTAATTGGCTAAAGCCTTAACTCCCTTTTATTTCCAATATTTTCAGAGAAATTATATTTACAAATGTCGTTTATTGGGTCTCGTTCAAATAAAATCAAGTATTGATTAAATTGTTTTAGATAAATTGGTTAATAATTTTTCTAACAAATCGCTAATTATGTACGCTGAACAAATTTTTTTTGCCCTGTTTTATAAATCAAACACGATATGTTTATTTTTAATTAAAAAATGTCCGGTTCTGTAATTAAATTATTTTTATATTGCGATTAAAAATGTGGTCATAATTTTTTGCTGTTTAATTTAAAATTACTTTTAATTTTGAAAGTGAAACGTTTTATTTTTCGTTTTGTCAAAATTTACGACTTAAAATTGCTTATATACACTACTGGTCAAAAGTATTTAAAGTTTGTGAAATTTCACGTTTTTTCAAGAATAAGCTCCCACCCCGCATAATAATTTTTCATCTTAAGTGATATTTTTTTTCAACATGTTTAATTAGTTCTAAAGGCAAGATATAATTAGGTTATTGGATTTAAAAAATATTTAATATCAAAAAGAATAAAATGCAGACAAAATATCACTATTAGAATCCATTTTGGCTCCCTAGTATAAAATGAAGAAAAGATTTTGCAACACTTCTTTCATTTTTCATGGTGCCAAACTTTAATTATTGTTTCTTGAAATTCTCATTTTGTTCTGGGATGATTTTCAGTTATTTTCTTCGCCATTATACTCCATAAATTTTCTGTGGGGTTTAAATCTTGTGAGTTTCCTGGCTATGCGTCAACATTTATACCATGTTTTGAAAACGCTACCTGGACCTGAAATAACAAATGTTTCGATATAAAGGTCAGAACTGAATTGAAATAAAATTTAAAATCAATTGTAAAGTTTGTCTCACCTCTTTCGATGTATAGCTGAGCGCTACATATCCATTTCTCTCTTGGGAACATGTTACGTGCACTATGAAGCATTTGATCCTTCAGGAAATCAATATACTTGTCACAATTCATGGTGGCTTGTACGAAAAGAGCACACTCCCTCCTGAATTACGCTTTCTGGGTGTTCCCGGTATTCTGGCTACATGATCTTCTTTGCTTTATGAAATCCGTTTCCAGGCTTGTCAGACATTAAAGAAAAGAGACTTTCATTTCTGAATAGCACTTGGCTCCATTCCGAAATACTGCAATTTGGCCCACTCCAATAGTTCTTTTCCACATTCCTTTTGTCAGTACTGGGTCTTTTTTAGGTATTTGTACCTTTTAAGCCTCCTGCGAACTCTTCTGGGATGGACTCATTCCAATCACTTGAAAATCTATTTTTAAGGCGTCATCGTGTCAATGTAATATCAGCACGTAACCTCAGACGATCACTTCTAGACTTTTTATGTACGGTTGCTAAAGTTTTGATCTCTTTATGAGGGTCGATGAGCAATCCTAACATGCGAGATCTATATTAAAATAACAGCGTGGCGCTTCTCACGAGTTAATCCGCACATCTTAAAAATAAATGGGCAGTTTCAATTGAATAGCAAAGCACAGCGACACCGCAACAAACGAAATGAAATCCTTCACATTCAGAGCGATTTTATTATGACACAATCGTAGCAGACGATTACTTCACAATGGGTGGCACAATAGCTTGAAACTTCTCCACCACATTTATACTAGAAAATATCACTTTAAATGAAAAAAAGGAATATTCCTTTTGAGGGGCTTATTACTGAAAAAAATACGTGAAACTTCTCAAACTTGCAATACTTTTGATCAGTATTGTAGAAATTAAAATAAAATATTTGGTTTGGGTAGTTGGGCTGGGAAAAGTGCTGGCCGAGACTTGCTTTGCTTAAGGCCTTATAGAGGATGGAATCCAACCTTAGATGTGTTGTATATTATTCCGCTCATATTAATATTTTATGCAGTGTGGACACCACCTTTCATTGCTTTACGCTTGTGCTGCGGCGTTCAATCTTAGAAAGCCTTTATAATAGCTGCCACGTCTCATAAAAAAATATCCGTCTTAATTTTTTTTTCTCGACGAAATTGTATTTCGTAGCATTCTATATTTTGTGTAATATTGCCTATTGTTTTTCAGAGATTGACATTCGCTCTCCTCACTCTCCATCTTTCTGTGAGAGGATCAAAATGCTTTTGTAAGATTCAAAATCTTTATAATATTAGCATTGAGCCAAATGACTTTTCTTATTTGCCATCCGAGAAATACATAATTTTCTTTTCTGAATTTCTTTTCAGGTTTCGACCATTCCATTGTTTTTTCAGTTGGTTTCACTACTATCGCTATCAATGTTTTTCTTTTACACTCTAATTTTTGCTGGTGGCTCGAAATCTGATAGACAAATTGATTGTCATTGTATTTTCCTCTTATATTCTGAGCTGTTATCTACATAATTGTAGTGTGTTTACTTCTTAATGGTAATTTTCATTACTCTTCAGGAATTTTTATCGTCAATTCTATTATTTATACTCCTAGTATGAGTTCTTTGGAAATACTGGCTCATTATAATAATCGAATGTATCCAGTTGCATTGAAAATATTGTCTGTTTAAGACTTCTTCGAAATAAATTCTTTAGTTGAGTTCTGAATCATTAGGCTGTTTTGGCAACGAAATAGCGATTTCTGTAGCAGAATCTACTTCATGTCTTTTTTTCTTACTATGGTGTCAAGAAGTCTCCTTAGTTTCTAGAACTTTTACTCTTGGTGGGAAAATAAGATCTACAGATGCATAAACAATTGCATTCATTGAGATCTTCCGTTGATTTGGAGTCTTTTTTTTTTCCTGTATGAGAATTTGCAATTAAATTAATACTCTTTCATGTAGGGCATGCGTGTTTCACTCGTAAGGATTTAATCTTTAGAGAGAGTATGTATTTTGTTTACACAATGATTTTATTTATTAACCGCATTTTGATCGATTTTTTTTAATAATCCATTTTTACCTCCTTTTCATTCATTGTATATCCTGCATGTTTCGAGGGGGGAGGGCGTCACTTAAATACTTTTAAGCTTTTTTCAGCCTATTTTCTGATTATTCCATCCGACTTTTCCTAACAACTTGAATCTAAAAAAGATAAATAGATAATTTTTAGTTGTTTGAACAACTTCAACTTAAATTTTCTTATTGATATCAGTGGATTTATTTTTAAAGATATATTTAGTGCAGTTTGGGCAAAGATGTTTCTTACACCAAGAAATACACAAGAAAATAAATGAAATGAAATAAAGTTAATAATTAAAACCACCTACATTCGTTCGATTATTCTCACTCTGATTGATTTTGCTGATTGCTTTATTGATGTAGTTTCAAAAGTATTGGGAATAAAGTATGTGTTGTTATGCTTTATATTGTTTAATTATTCCGTATTTGTAAAAGTTTTCATTGAAATCTTGAAACATTATTTTGTATCAGATTTGCCTAAAACTAATATCAGTAAATAACCAATTTTAATATATTTGTTGTTTGTAATATGAAATCTTGTAAAAAAGATATGAAAATAATTTTAATTGTATTTGTTATTTCTTAGTGATTCAACTAAGAAAGAAGTTATTGACACAAGCCTGTTGTTGTTGTCGAATGCCACTTGGTCATACCAAGCTGAATTAGCAGAGCTCTTTCGATTAAGGCAGAGGCGTGCGCCTTTCGTTGTTAATTAGCACCGTTCAGGTGAAAGGACGACTTTGCTCGAACACACACGACCAACCCTCTTTAGGGGGGCGATCGAATTCATTCATTCACTCATTCATCCATCAGCAAGTCAGACACCGACTCATCCCTGATTCAGTACCCCCAGAGGTATCTGAGAGACACAAGCCTAGTGAATTCAGGTAAGATTAAAGCAAACGCTGCAAATTCATTTGTGAAAGTATTTTCGGTACTGTGAGATTTTTAATACAATTGGTTTGTTGCACTTAAAGTGTTCTAAAAGTTAGTTTCTTAAAACTTTATTTATTTATTTATATTGAAATAAGCATTTATTTTATAGGAAGACATAACCAGCAAAGTTCAAGTCTTATCACTTAATTAGCTCATTAACGCCCTGTTCACAATAGGTACATTTCACTTCCTTGTCTTTTTTTTTCTTTAAGAAACAGAGCCGGCCTTCTTTATGAAGAGGCCATTGTGCAAGAAACCATTTGGAGCCCTAAATTTTTTGCAAAGGAGGAAAAAACGAACATTTGCATATTTATTTAATGCGCGATTTTGTTTTTGTTTTTAATTACTCCAGGAAAATAATTTGTTTTTCAATTTCTTTTTCGATACTTAGTACAGCAAGAGCGTTTAAGCATTATTTATACCCATATGCTTGACCTTTAATCCTTTATTAATCTTTTATTAATTTTAATTTGTTGAAGAGGGTTCTGCATTTATTATAGAAATTGGCGATGTAAACAAAAATTTTAACACAGTTAATACATTTAGAAATAAATCATTATAATTATTAATTAATACATATTGTAATATGCGTTGAGCGTTATTTACATGCCTTCATTCAAAATCAAATATTATGCAACATAATTATTTGGATTATATTTCCATTTACATCGTTATTATCCCTAATTCCTTTTTCTAAAGTTTGTGTCATGGATTAATTAAAAATACTTTTAAAGCTGTCTTCTATCTGTATAATACCAGTGTTCGGTAAATGCCATAATCTGTTAACAGACGATTCCTTTTCAGATATTTTATAACTGTTACGAATTTTATTTCTGTAAAAATATTATTAAAAATTAAATCAAACGAATTTTCTCTTTGATAAACATATTTTATTAATATTATTTTGTATAATAACTGATGATCGTTTGTAAACCTTTTGAAATCTGGCAATAGTTTGTAAATTATGATGAAAAGTGAAGAGAAGAAACGAAACCGATAGAATTCTGAAATGCTTGGAGTCTTGTTTTGATTTTTTTAGTATATAAGATGCTCTGCAAGCTTCAGAAATATATATATATATAATTTGAAACTCAAGAAAACGGTTAGTTTTCTAGAAAGCATGCTAAATTATGGTGACAACCGGACGTGATTGAAGAAAAATGTCAGTAAATTAAACTTTTGATCTCCGGTATTTTCGTTTCTGTTATGGAAGCTCTAATAAAACGGTGTAGTCCAATCAGGGCTAATTTTACCAAACGTTATAATGCAGTAATAACGGCGTTGAATGAAGAAAATTTAAATCGTGATGATATTGAAATAAAACTTTGTTCTTTAGAAAGAGTTGCTACTAATTTGGCAGAATTCGACGAAAGTGTATGTAAAGCATTAGTAGGGACTGAATATGAAGTAGAGTACGAAAAAATAGAAGAATATCGTGAAAAATTAGATGCTGCACGGATTCGTGTAAAAACTTGTTTAGAAAAACTTTTTTCTATATCTGAAGGGACGGATTCAGTTAATATGGAGAAAGCTAAATTAAAACTTCCCGAAATAGAATTAATTTTGGCGGTGATATGAAAGATTGGCTTAGCTTTTGGAGCTAATTTGGAAGAAGTTACGAGGACGTTACCATCGGTGATGAAGTGAAATTTCAATATCTCATACAGAGTACTATAATAGGTGGAATTTACTCCCAGTAGGAAAACTCGATGACGAAGTTGTCTCCCCGAGGCAATGGAAGGCGTATCTCAAACGTGATTATCCTATGGTAGGCGTGGTCCTCTATTGCGGACAATAATAAGCCTCATCTGAGCCCACCTTTATTGTCCACATCACGTGACAATCATTCTGTTTGAGTGCGCCGTTTCATTAGTACCATTCATATTAATTCTTTGATGAGGAACGAAGTGTTACGGATTATCTGCAACTGATTCACGTTGGAGAAGATTCATAAAGGCCTTATTTTTGTTTATTTCCCTATTTAATCTTTTTAATAAAATTTACCTGTTATAATGTTCTTAGTTTACTTAAAACTATTAAGCTAATAGTAAACATACTAATTAGGGTTAAGAGTAAACTAGGAGTTAGATCAGCGTTTTTTGATATTTTGTTTATTAATGTAATAACTGCATGTAAATTTAATTGCATAGCTTTAAATATTTATTTCTCATTGATTGTTTACCATAGTTTTTCTGTTAATAATAGTGTTAATTAGGGTTAAATAGTAAGAATTTTACTAGTCCTTTTGTTTGTTATTTCATTTATTTGTTGTAAATTTTGTTTTCAATTAATTTTAAAAACTAATTAAGAAATAAATTTCTTTACATATATATAGAAATGTTTTTAGTGACTGGTTTTATATTGTCTTGCTGTAGTTGAAAGAGTAGGTATCATTCGTGTTGTATTTAAGAGAATTTGGAAATATCTCAGTATTGTGTTGATTTTGCTCTATTTGATCTTAGATTAGCTTATCTGTGTGCATATTAAATTATTTATTGCTATTAACCAATTGTTATAAGGAAATCAGGTTGGAATATTTAGCTGTCTTGCATTGAGTTTTCTTTTGATTGGCGATTCAATGATTAAATGCTTGAAAGCACATTTATTTGAGAATCTGGGTGTTATTTTTTACTAAGGAACAACTATTGAGAGGTTAACTAGTAGTAAAATTTCTACAATAAAGAAAAACTATGATTGGATTTTAGTGCATGTTGGGACCAATAACATATTAGTTGATAGTGTAGAAAAGATACTTCAAAAGTATAGGTCACTGACCGATGAGATTTTGCTAATCAATCCAACAAGAATTATTTTCTCCAGTATCATTCTCAGAGATTTTAAATACTTTGAAAATTATTACTGGAAAACTGTTCAACATACAAAAATCTTAAATCACAAGATTGAAGCTGTAAATAAAATATTAGAAAAGTTATGCTCTAATGAAGATGCTTTTATCTTTTGCAGTTCTAACAAGCCGTCCTGGTCTGGTTTCCTAGGAAAGGAGGCTTTAAATCCTAATAAGAGTGGTGATATTCGCTTGGCTAATATTTTCTGTATATATTTAAGGAAATGCATTTCTTCAGATAAAGCACCTCAAGGTATGTATGAATATTGTTTATGTACAATTTGTTTTTTTTTAAGTAATGATGAAAGTTTGAAAAGTATTTGTATTTATTTTAGTTCTTATTTAACTTTTGAAGAAGAAAAATTGCCAGTCGATCACTCCAGGATATATTTGGGATTCTTTGGAGTTTCTTCCAGTAATCGGACTTCATTTTTGTCATCATGGCCAAAGAAATCAGCTGCTCAAAAGATATATATAAATGCACCTGCTATTCAACTATACATATAATTTATAATAGTATTTTTAATAGCCATGATATTTTAAAAGAATTGATATTCATTTTTCTTATATTTTATAGGATCAAAAGTGTTGATCAGTGGCTCACTCTCTTCCAATTTCTCTGCTTGTGTCTCCTACTTTTCCTTGGTTGAATAATACTTCTATTTGTCATGTTTAATTTCTTATACCTGTTGTTTCCTATATGCCTGTGGTTCAGTTTTTGCCATTCCATTCTGTTGCTGTGTCCTTTTCTCCATTTTATGTACCTGTTGTCCTTCCATGTCTACCAGCTATTGTGCCTGCTACTGTTTCCTCTTTTCCAACTTGCAGTCAGTCAGTTGTTGCATGCACTCTGCTGACCCACTTTGAACCAGAACCTGCTCGCACATCCCCAGTCTAATTTCAGCCAGCATGTGTATCTAAAAAACTTGGGAAAAGCAAGAATTACTAAGATAAGTACAAATATGTATTCAAAATGTAACAAAAAATATCTCTGAAAATATTATTTACAGTATTCCTACAACAAATAAATGATCAGCATTACTAAATGATTCTTGAGATAAAAATGGGACAGTTATGGTTTTGGCTCTAAATTAAAAAAAAAAATATTGCTGGAGGAGGTGCCCAGAATTTCTCATATTCAAAGACTTCTGATAATTGTGGGAGAACTTATTTGACCAAATCATCATTTTCAAAGTGTTTAAGAAAATTTAAATGAGTAGAATGCATTAAGAGTACTTATCCTAAAGAATGTAAGGTATGCAGAAAATCTTATTCCTCAAGATCCTCTTTTGAGAATCATTTAAAACAGTGCAAACCAAAAGCTGCGATGTTTTAATTCTGCCAAAAAAACAATTGTAGTAATTTACTGAAGGCAAGTGTTAGTTCCCAAGCAAAAATTGTAAAAAAGCCTAAATTATATTTAGTGCCAGTCAAGACAACTCTAAATAATCAACATTTAACTGAACAATATGAAAATTCTCCTCAGTTGTGTATAGATTGTGGTAGATTTTACAGTAGTAATGAACACAAAAAAATGTACTAGTAACAAGAAGGATGAATCCTATTTTTGTACAGAATGGAATAAAACTTATGTTAAAGTATGAAATTTAAATAAGCATCTTAATGTTGTACATGACATTAAAACTTATTCTTTTAATTCTAGGACAAGTTATAAAACTTAATTAGAATCTGAAACTGTTGGTACTTATATTTATTTTAGAAAATCAACTGGTAAAAAATATTCTATTATTCAGGTCAATATTTTCATCCGTCTTATCAATTAAGAATTAATTCGAAGGCAGAGCAAAATGGTAAACGTAAAAATAAAAAGGGAATAATTCCTTTCAATATAACTTGTCCTTTTAAGATTTGTGTTTGTGAACAGAAGAATTTGATATTGGTTACATATTATTTCATTCACAACTATCAAGTTGGTTATGAGAATACTAAATATCACCCCCTTTAAGAAAGTTCATGTGATTTAATTAAATCTTGCTTTTTACTTTTCTTTCCTGTTTCAAAGATTATAGGTTCACATTACGTGGCGACGTAGGATGTCGAGATAATAATTTTTTTCCTACAAAGGAAGCTTTCATATCGTATAACTATACAGAATTATTTAAGGCACTTGTGCAATTCAATTCAGCCAGCCAATAATGCCACGTTTGTTTCTTGTATGGTAGAGGAATTAAGAAAAAGTCATATAATCCTATTTTAATTTTTAAATTACAAAAATCAAAAACAATTGAGTCCTACACGTTTAGATAATTAGCCAAATTCTAATAATTCTTTTGCATTAGGTTTACAGACTAAAGCACAAAAGGATATGTTAGTTAAGCATTGAGATAAAATTCTTTGTATCAGTGCAACTCATGGTACAAACTTTTATGACTTTTATCTTCTTTCTCTGCATGTTCAGGATGAATATGTTTAAGGTTATTAAATGAACTTCTTGATGAACCAAATAATCTGTTTGAAGAAGAGGTAGATTTAAAGTCCAATAATGCTAAAAATTCAGAAAGTATTAAACTTAATGTGCTTCATAGATTTAATAAATTTAATGTCACAAATCCTACTGCTACAATATTAACTATTAATAATATTGATCTTTCATTTTATATACTAAATTTCACATCCATTTGTTACTGTCAAAGAAGAAAAATCTTGTATTGATATCATCAAATTCCAAAAAAGGTTAGCTATATGATTCAGTTATTGATGCATTTAATTTTGTATTTACTAGAAGATTCACAAATTTCAAAGCAAAAGAATCTTTACACTCTTTTGATTTTTAATCAAACAAACATTCTTCAATTTCCTTGGATTCAAGAAATAGCAAATTTTGAATTTCTTATAATTCACGTAAATATAAATTTCCACTGGACTCTACTTATAGCTGATATGAAAAATAAAATATTCAAATATTTTGACCCACTTTGTTATAAGCCAGATACGGATTTCTTTGCTGAAAAAATTTGTAAACCTTATGATGATGTTTTTGAGCTCTAAATATTAATGTGTAATTAGAATTAACAAACTAAATCTAGGGAAATATATTTCTTAAATTGTATCTATAAAATGAAATAAATATGAAACATTATATATATATTTTTTAGAAGAACAAATACCAGAAAAGAGTTTTTGTAGTTTAAAAAACCTTTCATTTATTCAGTTATTTTAGTTAGTTCAATGCCTTTGGAATTTTCTTTGACCTATTAATGTTTATGATTACAATATGCACTTTACTGATATGTATACATATGCTGAGATTTTAAGATTTGTAATGAAAATGTTAATTTTTATTAATAAAAATACTTTTTAACATTTTTATTTGCTGAAAAAATTTGCAAACCTTATGATGATGTTTTTGAGCTCTAAATATTAATGTGTAATTAGAATTTGATCATTGTGAATTAATAATAAACCATTAACCTCAATATTAATAAACCATTGGTGTGCAGTGTTAAATAATTCGCTCAATTCAAATAGCCACTGGTAGATTGGTTTTCCACCTCATGTAAAATAAATAGGTGGTTTTAATTGTGGTGTCTATATTAGTTGCTCTGTGTATCAAAAATTAAACAATTTATCGTTGACTGAAAGTTTTGATATAGTTGCTTTTAGAGCATTAATGTTTGTACAAATAACTGCAGGCATAAATGCTTAAAATGCTAGTTTAATTTTGAATACATATTTTCAGCATTGTATGTTCTCTACACCTCTTTAGGTAATTTTTTTAAATGGAAATCGGACTGTACACCAATAATATTTTAAAATTTAAATTAATAAAATTCCCAATTGTTGGGATTAATTGATTGTCTAGATATTTTCTGGTTTTCAATTAAGCTCTTAACTTTTAGGAAAATTCCTTGTTTATTTCAGTTTAACAATCAAATGCAAATTATCAGTGTTGCAATTTATGTGAGGGTGAAGAACTAGACTTCCTAGTAAGTATTTGAAATTTAAATCTGTAATATAAATTAGAAAATTATGGCATAAATCCTAGATATTAAAGTGTGTGTGCTTTTTTCTGTGCTTATAGGGTTGAAAAAAATTAAATATTCATGTAGTTGCTTGCATTATTAAAACACCCAATTTATTTATTTTGTCTTCTAATAAAGGAATAATATTCCCAATGGCTGGGTTTAATTGATTGTCTAGATATTTTCTGGCTTTCACTTAAGCTCTTAACTTTTAGGAAAGTTCCTGTTAAGTATTTCAGATTCAGTTGAAGTAATCAGTCCTGTATTGAAATTATAATGGAGAACTAATTGTCTTGAATGTTCAATAAAAACGTGGAAAGCTTATTTAATTAATGTAAGCTGAAATGTACTGTATTTTTTTTTTTTTTGAGCAATAGAAAATGAGAATTTAATTAAAGTGGTTTTCATTTGCATGTGAAATAATCCTCGTATAGGAATTGAAAATGTAATAACTTTCTTTATTAAAATTGTTACATTCTCTTGTTACTTATAAACTTATTAGCCAACTTAAAAGCCTTATTCACTTTCTTAGTATTGTTTCTATATTTTTTTGAAGTTCTTGTTGTCTTTGTTTTTAGTAATAATCTTTGAATATTACTATTAAAAATTGTTTTCAGTTAGTTTTTAAATATGTATTTCAACAATATGTGCATATATACACACAACACACAAAAGGTGTGTAATGTGCGAAAATGTATTATGCATGCATGGAAAAATATCTTCCAAAGTTTTGCTGTGATATTAACAAAGGCTCAAATGAACAGGATAACTCTCACTAACAAACTAAATCTAGGGAAATATATTTCTTAAATTGTATCTATGAAATGAAATAAATATGAAACATTATATATATATATATTTTTTAGAAGAACAAATACCAGAAAAGAGTTTTTGTAGTTTAAAAAACCTTTCATTTATTCAATTATTTTAGTTAGTTCAATGCCTTTGGAATTTTCTTTGACCTTTTAATGTTTATGATTACAATATGCACTTTACTGATATGTATACATATGCTCAGATTTTAAGATTTGTAATGAAAATGTTAATTTTTATTAATAAAAATACTTTTTAACATTTTTATTTGCTGAAAAAATTTGCAAACCTTATGATGATGTTTTTGTGCTCTAAATATTAATGTGTAATTAGAATTTGATCATTGTGAAATCAAGCACATCTAAATAAAGTATAAATTCCCAAAGCTGTGATTTTGTTCATCAAAGTTTGGTATAGAAATACAGCCAATGATAAAAAAAAATCCCGCAAGAATTTGAAATTATCAACTTTATTATTTATTAGATGTTTGCTGACATGACTGGTTTGTCAGGATATTGGTTGTATTTAATTTCAATTATGTCCCAAATTTGATTCTGTAGGTCAGAAGATGTAACCTGCAGAAAATCTACACATATACATTCCTCTTAATAATTATTATAATAGAAATTATTTTTAAAAAATGGAACAAAAGTGATAAATCTTGTGCTTCCTCTTTTTCTGACATTAAAATAATTTAATTGGTATGAAAATATATATTAAGGGGGAAAAATCAAATACTTATATGTTATAAAAGAACCAATTAAAAAATGCGTTTTTACGATTATTTAAGGTGGTTTTTTTTCTTAATTTAAAATCCAAGAAATATTTTAAGATTTATATCAATATATGTTTTGCTACCTGAAATATACAAGTAAAATTGACAAAAAGAAAAAAATCATTACTTTTCTTCAAATTATTAACCATTTCAAAAGCATTATATAAAATAAGCAAGTATTAAAAATGACATTGCTTTATTTAAAAGATTCTTTATTTTTAATAGTTACTTCTGTATAATTTAATTAAATTTATATGTTCTGCTCCAATCTAAATGGTATGGCATGAAATAAGAGAACTTCTGCATGCATGGTATCAAAACACAGAAATGTGACTTAATTTTAGAAAATATATTCTGATAAACGCATCTGTAGATAATTGTCTTGTAAAAATGTTTATATTAATAACAAAATTTTAATAGAATCACTAAGCAAGAGACCACATATATATGCCTGTTACTTTATATTTTCTTTCAGCAGTCAGGTTGAGAAACCCCATTAAATGATATAGAATATTATAATTAATAACAATTTTTGTGTATGGCCGAAGCAGTGGTAATGATAATGATTAAAACAATCTTATTTGAATTGTATACTATTTTTGATGAGAATTTTTAGAAGTATGCAAGTATACATTTATTTGGGAATTCTGTAAATGAATGGTTTTAGAAATTTGAGGGCAAAAATGGGAACAAATTATTTTTAAACTATCACATATCTTATTTTTCAAAACAACAATCTGAGACAAAATAAATATGTGAATGGTCCAGTAGCCATAACAGTATACAATATAATTATAAATGAAACATTTTTACTGTAATTTTTTAAATTCTTCATCAAGCTCTTTAACAAATCCTGTGGTATCAAAATTATAAAAGGGGGGGAAACATTGTAAGGTTGAGAATTGTGTATGGAACAAGTTTCAGGATTTAAAATTCTTGAAATTATAGTTTTATTCATTTATTGAAATTTTTTCCACACACACACATTTATAATGTATATTTCCCAGACAGGTATAAAAATAGAGATATAAAATTATTTCCTTTTTTTGAAGTAATTATAGATATGAACAATTATTTTCACTTGACATGACAAAAGTTCACTATTAGATATAGAATTATTGATATTCACCTTGTATCATTTTGACATTAATACTAGGGCAACTTATTGCCTGAAATAGAAATGAGGGTAGTTGAAGGTGCCTCGTGCAAAGAAGGAAGCATTGATATCAGTTTGACTTTCTTTTATGACATTTTTTAAATAGGTCAACATTTCTAGAAAATTTTTTTTTTGTTAGGTCTTATAAACCTTGTTTGATTCTTTGCTATAAAGAATGTGAGGAATTTATGAAAAAGTTAATCATTTTACAATGCAGTTAAAGCAAGATTTTGTATAAATATTTAAAATAAATTGATTCCATGAATCAAGAATCCTTTTAATTAAATAAATGGTGGTTTAATGATGCCTGCAATTGGATGTCACTTAATTGGTATTGATAATTTGATGTGAGCTAATAACGTATTTAATTTTTTTTCGTTACGTACCTTTTGCAATTTTTTAATATTGATTCCAAAGAGATATTTCACAATATGAGCCCCGACTGCCCGATATCGCACAATTCGACAGGGGCCTAACTCAAGCGCTTTGGGGCGGTTAATGAGGGTGAAAAGTATTTCTTGCCGAGTGCTCCTTTAATCTCTTTTAACCACCCCGAAGCGCTTCAGTTAGGCACTTGTAGAATGGGGCGATATCGGGCGGTCAGGGCCCACATTGTTAAAACAGACTGTAAATAAAACTAGTATAGCAAAATATCATATGTGTAAATAAAGTATAAGCATGTAATTTAAACACATCAAATATTTTAATAAAGTTAACTATGAAGTTATGACTAGTATACTTGTGAAAGGATTAAAGTACAGAATTGTGTTAAAATGCTTTTTTTTTTATGCAAAATAAAATGTCCTATGTATGAAGTCGACAATAAATTAAGAATTCAAGAAAAATAAATTGAATTAAAAATTATCTTTATATAAGAATTTAAAGCAGGGAATAATGATATTAACTGAATAATTATTGCTTAATTATTACATATTTTTAAGCAAACAAAATTAATTTATAACTCAAGAACTACATAGAATTATAATTCTCGAAAATTAATAAATAAAATTTAATTGAAAGTCATGATTTTGATTACTGTCTGCAGATCTTCCAGTGTTTGAAAACATGTTTTTAGAACATGGTAACTGAAAAACGATTTGAGCTATATGTACAAAATTTGATGCATGGATTTTGTACTAAATTTGAAGATTTCTATTAAAATTTGAACAAATACACTCTTAGGAAGTCTGTAGGACTATTTGAGTACAAGTGATTAAGATAAATAAAATAGCGTATAGGAGTTAGATAATAAAATTTTATAGAAAGCACCTAAAATATAATTCTTTGTACCTCATAAACATAAATTAAATCCTCTGAAATCAGGTTCTAAACACTAGCAATAAACAAATAGCCCACATTAAAAACAACAGCAACAATAAAGATTTAATTTTTTTATTTTCTCATTAACGAAGTATAGAGTAAATATTACAATCTTTGAAAAATTTGACGAATCTCTCCGCTTTAAACCTCAATGCGTACAAAACACACATACACACAAATGGTATAAAGTTTCTCTGCTTGTCTGTCCGGGAACGCTTTAACTCAATAGCGCTTTGAGCTCGACAAATGAAATTTGGTTCATGATATTTACAACAAATTTGTTTTATACCAAATTTGGATCAAAATCCATTCAGATGTAGTCTATCTGTCCAGCTGTGGGAATATAAATTAACATGATAAAAAAGACTGGAGCTAGATGGATAAAATTTGGTATATAGATTTAACATGTTATGTATAGATATCTGTCACATTCGGAACCAAGGGAGTGACCATCTGTTATTCCGCAAATTAGAAATAAAATTTTCATAAGCATGGAAACTCTATTTACTCTATGAATTTCTGGCTACATTTGTAGTTTTGTATCAAACTTTGTTTTTAATGGATTGGGAAAAAAATTCGTCTAAAACGCAAATTTGATTTTCGGTTTCTATTAAAGTATCCTAGGGAGTAATTCTTTTTTTAAAAAAAGTCAAAAATCACGCGATAGATTTAGTAAAAACTCTAAATTTACCCAAAAAAATTTATATTTCACAAACGTTCTCAGCGAATATTATAATAAGGATACAAGACTTTATTTAGGAACCTGCAATTTTATGTATGAATAGGGAAATCGATAACACCCTTATTAAAGTGCATTGGTGAAGTTTTGGAAAGATCTTTCCAGCTGGCTTATTTAATTTCAAAATAAGATTTAATTTAAAAGAATATTTCTTATTTAACAGTACCCTTTCTATATAGTTTACTACTATTCTTAAGTCCAATACTCAGATTATTTTGCAAACTTTCAGTACTTTAACCTTTACTTCAAAAGTACTTTTTTCACGATTATCTGAAAGACCTTGTAATGTTTCCTTATTAAATAAAAATCGACCCCTCCTTTCCTCATAAAAATCACAAATCTAAATGTCCTAATTTTGAGGTAATTCCAAAATAAATTTTTTATATTTCTGAAGCAAAAATTTGTTTCTTAAAAATAATTGGAAAAATTGTATATCTTGAAGTATTTAATTATTTGGAGAGTTTTAAAATATGTTGCAGGTTACACTTCATATCTTTACCTTCATTTTTTACATTATTTTAAACAAATATTGTAACAACCAGTAATTAATAAATGAAAATGTTTAATGTTAGTTACCAATCAAGAATTGAAATAATTCATATAATTATAAGTATAAACAAAAATATTAATTAATTAAAAATAAATTAAGTAAATTATTATTAAAATTATTAATTAATTAAAACATAATTAAGTTATTATTAAAATTATTAATTAATTAAAATACTTAATAAATTATGTGATTTAACATATAATTAAAATATTATTTTAATCAAAAATATTATTAAATATTAATTATCAATCATTAAAAGATATTGTTCTAAATTAATGGCGTTTTAAAAACTTTGCTTCTTGTCTATAAATAATTTAATAAATAAAGTTTTATCAAATTAGATATTTTGGATTGAAAATCGACATTTAATTGTTTCTTTGACGATCTATACTTTTTTTTTGCAGTTTTATTCGTTAATATTTTTTAAGAAATTATATAGTCTACCTATCAAGGAATTTAATTTTTTTCATTAAATAGTTGAAATTGATTGACTAAGTTATTTTTTATTTGAATTAATCATTTAATTATAAATTAAATTGGAATAAACTGAGTATCAAAATTTATATCTCGAATTAAATCATGGAAATCTTCTCCCTGGAGTGTAAAATTTGAATTTATTCTGACATTCCAAATATTCTTTTTTAAAAGAAAAAAAAATGTCCTCATTAAATTCACAATAATATCAATCATCCATTTGGCTCAACTACTGACTTTATCCTGCCTCTTTAGGAATTTTTTTTCTTCTGTTCTTAAAATATCAGTCTTGTCTATTTAAAAAAAGACCTTTTTTTACTTTTTATAAATATTTATACAAAGCTTCAATCCTCATGAATGTGGACAACTCCGTCACTTATAATAACGAACTTATTATACGACCCCTCAAACATAGATGGCCACGCCTCCCCTACTAAGATTGACGCGGGACATTTTGTCACCGGTCTCATAGTTTTCCTACCGGGAGGGGCGTCCTATAGAATCATAGGACATGTAGTTATAAAACTTATATTTTGCTAAAAAAATTTCCTTATATTTAGGAAAGCGACCAGAAAGTCATGAAGAAGAAAACTATTTGATCTCATATTGTTTCACAGAAAACTGACATCAATGACATTTGTTTCTGCTCATTTTTTTGCATGCCATAAAGCAGAATATATTTGTGATAGATAATATGAAGATTTTTTTAAAGCCCAAATTTTGTTTGTTTGTTAGTTTATTATAT
>JAPMOQ010001750.1:36469-60721 GCA_026543055.1 Argiope trifasciata | reverse complement strand
ACACACACACACACACACACACACACACACACACACACATGTATATGTATATGTATGTGTGTGTGATATACTTCCACGTATTTCCTACGGGGACGATTGTACCGTGGCCGGTGATGACCCTTAGGATTCAACCACAGTTCCCATCATTGTTGCTGTAGCGGTGATCCGATCGCTCATTAATTTTTTCGTGGGCCTTCGGGCTGCTCGGGGAATCAGTAATATGGCTTTCCTCATTTCTTGTAGAAAAGGCATTTTAAATATTCTTTTTTATTTTCTAAGAAAAGTATTAATAATTTACTTCACTGAAACTTTAACCTGACAATTACTGAATTCCTTACTGTACGCATTTTTTTAAAATTCTTTAACAAAGGAGAAATAAGGGGAGAGAAAAAATAATGGATGTAATAATATACCTTCAATAAATATTGTATTGCTGAGACTCTTTTAAAACATATAAATCATTTTTTATAGTATGACTTTATATTTTATTTTTTAAATATTCGATTCCTTTTGTATAATATAATTGATAAAGAGAAATTTTGCACTTTTTACCTATAATTAAATTTAATCAAATTAATGCTGAGTACGATCATTTTATACAATATAAACTTGATTTTTTTCATGCTTGCTAAGATAGTATTTTACAAAGAGTTTTTCATTCATTTCAGATTTTCAAATTTTGTACAACTGTATGTTCTCTATAACAATACTCTGTTTTAATATTTTGATCTTAATCATTAAATATATTTATTTAAAATTATTATATAGAAAGATCTCCACCTGGTAATAAATTTGAGAAAATTTGATCTGAGTATTTCCTAATATTTATTATTGTGTGTTATAAATTAAGATTTAAAAATATGAGAAGGAATTAAGATAAAAATATTGTATAATATATTAATAAATAAAAATAATATATTAATAAAATTTTGTTTTCAAAAAATTGTCCCTTAAATTTATTTACCATTTTTTATATTGTTATAAGGATTTAGTTATTTAGTTACTTTCAGTTTAGTTACTTTTTATACATTTTGTATCAACATCAGGGTTTTAAACTTTGCGCTAGGGCAGAGGAATCAAAAATAACACCGGATCAGATAACAATATTCAGTTGGTAATAATTTGGACATATGATAGTTAGTGTGAGCAGAAATACATGTAAAGAGGGGACTCACAATAGTGACTATGTTGTTTATTATTCATTGTATTTAAATAAAAGTACCTTGGACAGCTACAGATAAGCCGAAAGAAGAATTTTTTGCATAAAGAAGTTTGGATGTTCCCAAAGATTCTGAGTCTTTCCCGGAAACTACTCGATGTGTGCAATCTATTTTTCGGCATTGTCATACACCAATAAGTAATCAATACATGATAGGTCACGCGATCGAAAAATCTTTCTTACAGCATTCATTACGGCTCTCTGAAAAGATACACGCTGGTATGATAGCTCCAATGATCGAAAAGGACAAAGCATCGAATCTTTCATCTACGATTCATTGATTCTCTGGAAAGAGCCTGTATTAGATAACCACTGGTGAACGTGCCGAGATGTGGCTGAGAATACGCCTCATCGGATACTGTTCAGCTTACAGGTGCTCGTGCAACGTTATCTACCGCACCTGTCAAATAGTTCCAACCCAGCATTTCTCTGCAACTTTGAATCCTCTTAGTGTGCCCTAATCCTCCTAGAAATTTGCAAAACTGTTATTGAAATACCTTGTTAAATGCAGAAATCTGCAATACTCATATACAAATTACAAAAAATAGCGTTTATTTAAAGTAATGCAATCCTTTGTGTTTTAAATGACACAAACTAGTGACATCAATGACCAATTTAATATAATTCCTTTCTTCTAGTGGAAGTAAATGTGTTATTCTAAATTACTCATCCTTGATAGATTCTTAAATGGATGACATCTGTGAGATTTTGTGTGCTGGTAATAGTATGTAATTCTAAACTCTTGCTATTCATTTTAAAAATTGCTAATATATATTAATTTACTTGTATTTTGTAATTTTTTCCTTTCACTTAAATACTTTTACACAAAATAATGTGTTAACCAAGTTTGAGCAGCAAATAAAAGCTAATTGAAAAGAGATATATATAGTTTCTAACTAGACAAGAATTTAGATAAAGTTGTTACTTGTTGCTGACCAGTTTTCTCCTGTACAAATGAATTCATTCCAAAACGGAATAAGAGAACGAGTTTCAAGCATTTGAGTTGAATCCTAATTAGGCTAAAAGGATTTTGTTATTTTCTTTCTACTAACTGATTTACACAACTAGAGATTTTAGTTAGTATGCTCAACAGAATATGTCTACCTGTTTTCAGCAGTTGTTTTGTTACAAAAACTTTCTTATAGCAATCTCTTCAATATGCTTTTATAAAAAAAAATATTTTTACATCAGCATAACTATTTTACCCATCAAAATCATTTTAATACTCACATTCATTAAATTCCAGTTTTTTATACAGATTTTTATTTAGCTTAGTTTGTTCCATGTTTGTAAATTTTTAATTTTGTAATTAATTTCCTACTTTCTTATTTATATACAGGAGTGAAAGAATTTTTACCATTGGCTATTTAGTACTATTATTATGAAGATTTTTAGAATTTACTGACTACTTATCCATTAATCACTTAACCTATTCATTTTTCTTAAAGTTCAAGAACTACCGTAAAAGATAATTAATCTTTCATATTTCAAATGATTATTATTGGAATTTAAACTAAAACTATATATTTTAATTATATAACTAACTATGTATTTGTGTTTGTATGCACATATATGTGTATTATACTCACATGGATCCTATGAATGTCCCAAACATCCAGCCTATGGATGTTTGAGTGTTTTAATTTTATGTAAAAAGACAAAAAAAATCAGTACAGATATGGAATAAGATAAGTTGGTTTTTTTTTAAAAAAAGAATAAACTTTTTTAATAACTTTTGAAAACTGCAAGATAGTCTAAACAAATAAGAGGTTTCGGTTTTTCAAATGCGTTTTTCGCCTCAAAATGTTCAGTTTTAAAGTATTTTACGAAATGAAGTACTAGAAATCCTTCTATTTTGTGTTCCAACCAATCTTTCAGCACATTGAATAAAAACGAAGAGAGCATTTCGGCAATATGCTGAGGAAAAGTTTTCTTTTTACAATTCACTTAGCAATCAAACTAAATTTTAATTTCCAGCTTAAGATGAATCTCATTTTTCTCTAAATATACACAATCTTTAGAAAACAGCCAGTTTCAGGAAATTTGATAATCGATTCAGCATGGACCCGTGCATAGTGGAACCACGTAAGTTCTTTAAAAGTTAAAATACTTGCGATAGTATAAATTGAACGGCTGAAAATCTCTGAATAGTTTTAGAAACTTTTAGTAATATTTAATTTTTAGGTGCTAGAGCGGCAAATGTCATTAATGAATAATACTTTTAAATAAAAAGGGGTAATATATTTTTATTTTCTGAGTTAATGATTTTTCGAAGAAATATGATAATTATCACCATTTAAGCTGAAATAATAATGCAGCACTGATTCCATTATTTTCAAGCGTAATTCAATTTCAATAATACAGTAGAAAAAATATTAATTTTCATCATTTTTAATTACAAATTTCTCTATTATATTGATTTCAGTGGATCCACACAAATGCATTTATTTATGCTTTTAGATGCATTGTTATGAGCGACAATTGTTTTAACTTGCTGTAAAACGAGTGAATTAAATACAAAAAAGGAGAATGCATTTTGAAGAAATGAAGGTTTATTATTCATTCAAAAAAACTTGGAATATGCGTAGAGAAAACGCATAGTCAAATAGCATAAAGATATCTGTAAATGCAATTTATTGCATTAAGGAGATCTCTTTCAGAATTCTTTCTGAACAATATCAGCATAATTTGTTTTTGTTTTTTTCCTTTTTCTTATTGCTATGATAGAATGCATATTGTTAAAAATCTTAGAATTATAAAATATTTATTCTCTTCAAGAATTTTAATATTTTGTTAAAAATAACTAGTATTTTCAAATACTTCTTCTCACTACAGTTTTAGCAGTTTCTCAATAAATGCTTTTGAAAAATTCTTGTAATAAACCTTGTATATTAGCGATTCTGTTTTAGATGCATAATTTAGTTTTGCAAAAATAAATTTTCTTCAAAAACTTATGTGTTGTTTTATTTTGCTTTCCTTACTTTAAAAAAATTGAATTACATTTTTTGATGTGATATATTTATATGCACATGACATTTAGCATTTTATAGCAGACGCGATACTGTTATAAGCAAACTGAAAAAAAAATGGGTTAAATGTTGAAATATAGAATCTTTAGAGTTAAAGCAACGAATAACGAATAACGAATTGAATAAAAATGTATTTAAAATATTTAAATAAACTTTTTAATCACAAACTTTTTATATGAAAGAAAACTGTATTGTAAAATGTGGTTATGGATTTTTTCACATCCAAAGGGTCATCAACATCAGTTTCAATAATGATTCTGAAAACAAATTCAAAACTATTGAACTGATGTCGAAAACAGTTTTTCTTGAAACTTTCAAACACAAATTTTTCGTTTTTCGATTATAAAACAGTGTCCTTTCTGCAACTAGCAAAAATTTCAAATCCACCAGAATTAAAGTAGGCGGTTGGAATCTTGCTAAAGTTGATTTTCTTTTTGAAAATAGCCAAACTGGTTCGATAGAAATTTTTTAAAGAACATAAAGATAAATTAAAATAAAGCTTTCAGAAATGTGTTAACTTATAAATAAAAACAATAGCATGATGTGGTCTATTTTACATTTTGCACAAAAAAAAATCCAAATTACATTATTTTCCAAATATAAAAACATAAAATAAAGCCCTTAAAAAGACATTATCTTTGATAATATGTATATCATAATGATTTCATATATTGTAAAATATTTATCCTTTTCCGATTGAAATTTTCAAAATAGTAAGTCAAAAGTCCAGAGATAATTATAACACAAAAATCAATAATCTGCAACTTTATAGACTGAGGTGTTCATTTGATTAAAATACTTTGAATCGGTGATTTTAAAACATTTTGCTTTTCGGCAGGGTGTTCGCCAATTCCTTTTATATGAAATGTCTCATTTTTCTAGAATGCCGATGCGTTCGCATTTGGAGAAAAATTTAAACTAAATTTTAAAACCACTATTAAAAAAATTGGAATCCAGTGTTTGAAAATTGGTTAATATATTTGCTGAGCATTTTCGTCTTGTATCTGCCAATTTTAAAGTTTCAAAAAGCCCATTGCATTTTTGAGTACCACTAACAATCAATAATTGAAAGATTGCTACACAAACTGAAAATTGACTTAATTACTACGATAACAATATTGTAAAAAAAGATGTTGAGCTCAGCATCCTTAATTGACTTTTAATGAGCACAGGTGAGTTTATGTGTTACTTTTTCCTTTGATTTAAAAATGCTTTCTATATATATTTTGAATTTTCTCTCTATATTTTGTTCCGTGAACAGACGTAATTAAAATACTCTACTTTTATTGAAATTATTCGAACTAATAATTTATTAACTTGGCAACTAACAATTAATTATAATAATATATTCATATTTTGCCATATCAAAGAATATTTCACTGTTATGTGTTGAATCTTCTCTAATAAAATCTGCATATCATTATATGATTGAATAATCATGTTATTTCTTGAATCATGAAGTCCTAGAACATTAAATTTGGATTTGGTAGGTACTTTCTTTTTGGCAAACGATTGCAAAAAAGAGTGATTTGAATTTGAACCAACTTTTTATTTATTTGAACATAACCTTAAAATTTGAAATTTTCCGTTATCGAGGAGATTCTAATAGCTTAAAATGCAGAAGGTGGAGGGTTACTTTATCTACAACGTCACCTTAACCACAATGCTTATCGTAACCAGAATTCTGTGAATTATTTGATCGGCAAGATAGTAATGTTGCAACAATATGGGGATTCTGGAACCATTTTTCTGAGAAAACGCTATCTGGTGCAAGTAGAGAAAGAGCGTTTTATATTCATCGAATTTTCAAGCAAAAGATTAAGAGGTCTCAAGTTTTTTCATTGTAAATAGTAAAATCTGTTATTATAGCTGAAAGTTGAAACAAATTAGGTTTCGAAATGAATTGCTAGGCTTCAGTTTTCGAAAATAGTTTTATTAAAATAGTGTAAAGATGTTAAACGAATATTTCAAATAATCGCAAAAATTGCGCAGATTGTTCTTTGAAACCACCTGAATGTTGAAAATCAAGTAATTGTTATAAGTTGTAGACGTAATGAAGTAGAATTGGTGGAGCCAAAACACTCAATAAAAGAAAATTAAAGTAACTGAATGTGAATTCAAAGAAAATCAAATCAAGTCTAAGCGGTTTTGCACCTTACATAAAGGAAATAAATAAAGAAGACATGGCACAGCTTATAAAATGTCATTTTCTAATATATTCCTTACTAAAGTGCATTTGATAACTACAAACACTTTTACTGAATTATATTTAAAAAAATTTGATGTCAAATAAACAAACCAGATCTTTAACTATATAGACGACATGATATTTTATCCTCTTTCATTAGTTGAAATGTATGTCTTAAAAATAATTATATTGTTTTGAAAATAAATTTTGTTTACTAATTTTTTAATGTTCGCTAAGTCCAAACAAGACAGCATTCCCCTATCTTTTCACTAATATTTATTTAATATTATACTTGCTTTTTTAAATTTAAAAATAATATTCCAGATTTGATAATGACTCATTATTATAATAATAACTCTCTTGTTTAACATTATAAAATTGGACGATATTTTACATATCATTAAAATCTTAAATCAAATAATATCACTAGAGCTATTTTTTTCGGGGGGGAAGGGCACTAATTCTCAAGTAGATATTTATCTTTGGTCTTACTTGACAAATTAACTATAAAACCAAATCAATGCAATATGTACATGTCATAATACAAGAGAACTCGGTGTATACTGACGAGAGGGCAAGTGAAAATATTATTTAGTTTACATTCATATTAATCAAAATTATCCACCTAACGGATATTTTTAAGATATTTTTTACACGTTGACTGCCAACTACGCGATAACTCGTAGATTGAGTTATTTTCCAGGACGCCAACTACGAGTTATCTCGTATTGTGTTTACTTGTTATTTTTGTGCAGCTACGAATAAACTCGTTGTATATCAGTGCTATTATCGATAGATGGTTTCTGGGAAACGAACAAAAAATCAATGCTGGCTTACATGAACAGAACATTTTTTAAAAAACGAACAAAAATATAATGATAAAAATTTAGTTCAAATTAGTTAGTGTCATTTGAGACCAGATTTCTGAAAATTGCCATGGCATTCAACGTGTTAAATCCTCACACTGATGCAAACTAAAAAAATCACAGAGATGGATTACTACCTGGCTTATTAAATGATGTTTTTGTATTTCGTTTAACATACTCTAAATTTCAAAATTCTAAACATGAGATTTTGTTCATTACGAGCAAAGAAAATTATTATTGTTTATTATTTTTTAAATTCGACTACTTTAGACTATACACTTTTCACAATTAGTCGTTATTTATGTTTTATTCTTTTTAATCCAACCAAAAGAAATTAAAGAATTTTAATATTTCCATTCGAGGCAAGATGACCAAATTAACTCATCTTGTAGCAAGTACCTCTTATTATTTTCTATTAATGTAAGTGTAGTACTTTTTTTATGAATTTTATGGAGATGTAAATCACAAAAGCTTTCAGGTATTATTATAACCATCGTTATGGAAAATAATTTAAAACAAAAGGAAAGACACGAGGCACAACAGAAGCATTTCATAAAACAGATACAAAATCTCAGTATGAAGAAAAAGAATTACCTACGAAAAGAAATTTCTTTCCAGTACAAAAGTATGAATGAATGTTGTAAAGACCATGCATAGAAGCACGAGAGATATTCTAATAAATAAATGAATGAGGAAATTTTAGCTCAATGTTTCATAATAAAGAGATAACACAAAATTATTAAAAGTGATATCGATACTTTTCAAGTATTACCGTTTCAAATTAGATTATTAACTTTGTCTATGCAATATATCGGTATAATTTCCCCTATTTTTTACTCTAAACTAAATAACTTTGCTAGGAACAGGTCAGAAAATTATGCTATAAACAAAAACGAAGCAAGAAAATTTCGGGATATAGTTACTTAAGTATATTCTGCTAATTAAGCATCCCAACACGTGTGCTTGAAAAATATTTTCTTTTATTTATTTTTTATACTCAACATGTATAATCAATGAAATTTTCTTTAAATAAAAATTTTTAGTTACTGTTTAATCGAAATGTTGATATGTAGAATATAGAAGAATAGTGAATAAGTTATAGTTAAATAAACAGAAATTCAATAATTCATAATAAAAGAATTCAAATGAAAATGCTCAAAAAATATTTTTCAAAAACTTTTTCTGCTTTTCAGTGGAAATATTCTCCATTCAAAAATAAAAACCTATCATTGCAGACATATTTTGTATCAAATGTGACTAGCTTTTTAATATAAGGAATTACTCAAATATATTTTGAAATTAGTTTCGATACATACTAAAACATCCATTACTATATAAGAGTCTTACATTCAATCCACAAACTAATGATATAGTTATTGTTACAATGTTTATTCAAAATTTACATATTTTAAAAATTTTCTTTAATGCTCAAAAATTAAAAAAAAAATAATAATTATCACCTTTTCAGCATATTTCTGATTAACGTTTCTCTCAACTTTAAACAGACCGTTTGACCTTATTTCAGATCTAACAACAGATAAAATATATGTTTATATTTATTCATTCAAAAATGTAGTTAAAAGTATCACATTTTTTATGGTTGAAGATTGTTAAATTTTCTAGCTTCTGTAGTTGAAAAATTTGACGAATACATTTTTGATGTGAATAATGTTGTTTCAACAATAAAATCGCCTTAGGTTAAAGTTTCCACTAGTAGAAATAATAGCTTAAGGAAATATTCAATAGAAGACCAAAAATTTGACAAATCTTGTTCACAAGTATTGTTTCAAGCAGGCAAAATTCAGTAGATGAAGTTTTGAAAAATATCGGCCACCGTTACTCAAAGTTAAAAAGAAACAGAGGATAGGAAATAATACAGAAAAAGATTTATCCTCTCCCGTCTTCCTCTATCCTCTGTTCCAACAAAGACAAGTTAAGTGGAAAGTATAATCGATTTTGCAAAATAGAAATCCGTGCTTGAATCGCGGATTATGAGTGCGTAAATATACGGAGGAAGAAACCTTGTTTTTCGCACCACTGGTTGCAGAATAAGCCTTGCGTGTGCGGACATTTTTTTTCTGCTGACATTTTGTTTTTTCCTTGCGTAGATCATAACTTTTTAGATTCGTTTCAGCTTGGCTTGAGTTTACCTCTTAACGCTGTTTCTTAGCTTCCTGGGTTCGCTCTTTCTGTTAAATTATCCTAGTGTTTGCCTCTCAGGACACGTGTGGGAAGCAACAAAAGCTTATAGAGGGATGGAAGATTATTCGAATATTATCATAACTTTTGTTTGTCAGCCAGATTTACATGGTGAAACCTGTGGGAAATTTATAGGGAGAGTGAAGGGATATTTCATCTGAGGATATAACTCAAAATCAACAAAAATACTCAGATAACCTCACTGTAACAGATATTTCGGATATAATTCTATTTTGAACAACAACTCAGAGCTTGAACATTAACCAATCTAAATACTAATCTTGATTTCCTCATTAACACTCATTGAGTATTCTTATTCCATTTATCTGAAATGATTCAAATCTGCAGCCTCATAGAGCAAAAGGAAGGAAATTTAACATTATGTTCTGACATCATTCTCTTTTACCCTCTCCAGCTACCACTCTTGAATCAGTGCTTCTCAAGTTACATGATCAGCCATATCACTCATGACACGAGAGATCACACGAACAAGTGTATAATTTCTCTCTAACTGTCTTGAATGTTTCTCATAAGTCAATCTATTAAGCATCAAGTAAGCTAAGATATCTCACAGGTTAGATGGCTTATATTGAATTCAAACTGAAATTCTAGCAGGTTAGATGACGTATTTCAAATTTCTCAAATGGGTTTTCTGCACTCCACTTTTTCAACGTTAGAGGATTTTCTTAAATAAAGGATTTGGGGGTTCTTACAGAGCAGAATGCTTTCTCATGCAACCCATATTTGTAACCATTTTTGTCAATAAAGGGTTTGGTGGCCATGCTACTAGAATTTTATTTAAATACCAAAATATTTATAGTGACAAAATTAACTGTCTACAGACTTTAAGAAGTGATTTTAAGATGACAATGTTTACAAAGATTTTAAACTTTTAAAAATAGTTTGCAATAATCATATGCAGAAAGATAAAATGTATGAAAATAACATGAATTTTGTGTTTATTTATTATTATGATATATTAGATGAGTATGCAGTAATAAAATCCCAATGGAAAATAATTTGGTCATTGGTAACAAAGAAAAACCTTTTTATTGATATTTATGAATGCAAACGTATGATAAGAGACTGTGATGCTTGTTTTTCCCCTTAATCTTTATGGGTATGATACTTGATGTTAAGAGTTAGAGAGCCAAGAATGGATCTCTATTTTCACAGTCAAATTTAATTATACTACGGAGTTTTTGCCTGGAGAGAAAGTTGCTGGTGACTCTTTCTCAGTCATTATTGTTCATCACTTGGTGATGAGATTTTCATAAGCTAAGAGATGTGGAAATTGGGATTCTCACAGATTTTTTAAAAATTTTATTTAGGGTAATTAACAAAACAGCCTTTTGAGTTAGATTTCTCAATGCATTATGGACAAATGTTCAACTAGATGATTCAGTATAATTTTAATTTGAAAATTTTCTTCTTAATGTACTATATTGTTGACAACCTTTAAAGTGATTTTTCAAAAAAAAATGTACATGGGAATTACATATAGATTTACAAGTTTAAACACCTCAGCTTCTTTGTCTGCTTTATAAATGTGTGCCTCAAAATTCATAGAAAATGTTGTAAGTTGAATTTTTTTAATAAAAATAAAATTTAATGTTTTGTCCAAAGAAGTGAAAAAGAATGGGTTTCCAAACGTAGTTGGTTATTGACTTTTATCATGGATTTCAATCACATCTGCAAAATGCAACAATGTGTTTGGGGAGGTTTCCTAAAAAATATTGAAAAGAAAAGTAATTAATATTTGCATTAAAAATGCTTTTATCTTACTACTTAATTTTTTAATTGGATACTTACATTCGTTAGGAATGTCAACAATTTGATACATTACAAATGTTAATATTCAAGAAAATAAAATGCTTTTTGAGATTACTATAAGACAAACAAGCAAAAAATAATGAATCAATATTATCAAAGAACCACTTTAAAGAAAATTATGTAGTCAATCAATTCTGGTAAGGAGTTAAAAATTCTGAGTGAAAAATAATTGAAAGACCGGAAAATCAATAACGCGTGGGTCTATTTTTATTTGAATAAATTTCAATGCGCATCATTAAGTTATCTAGCACTTAATCGAATTTTAAGCTAATTTTACATCAAATTAGCTGTGAATGAGTTGAATATGATTTTTGGAATCCAAGGTTCATATAAATGTTTTCTACTGACGAAAATTAGTCTCTATGCTCAACTTAGTTCTTAATAAAATAATGCACTATAGCTATTTGCTCTTCATCTTCTGTATAAATAAGGCTAGACAAGTGTTTTATTTCATATTTCTTTATCGATCAACAATACTTATAATCAATCAAGAATACTTTGATTCATACCCTTTCTCAAGTTCTTTAAAATACAATGAAATTTTTTAAGAATTCAATAGCTGTCTTAAAAGATAAAGTAACGTTTGTCATGGCAATAACGCTCACTAACCGAAAAAACATTCCAAAATTTTTATTTCAAGGTGAAGAAGAAATCCAATTTTATGATTTATTTTAAATAAAAAGAAGTATTTATTTTAGTATAGGATGTCTATGCTTGTTAGATTGTTTGTGTTCGTATAGTATGATTTATACCAAAAGAATCAAAACAAACATAATTCTGAATTTTAAGAAAAAATTATTTAGATTTTTGAGATTAATCTTAGGCATAATTTCCAACTAGGATTGTGAGTCTGTACGAATTAGAATTTAAGACAGACATAAGAATTTAAGAATCATGTTTCAAAATATACGCTAATTAGCTCTTTAAATAACAATTAAATAATTAATAATTAGTGTAATATGACTTTTCCCACTGAAATGAGTTTAAACATATATTGATGATTTACTGTGAAAAAACTGGATATTATAAGTGCAAATTTTTTTAAAAAAATCTTCTAGTGTGCACATACACCTTAAGCGAACGATGCAAGGCTTTCGGCATGCAAAAACCCCTGGCTGGTAAAAGTCTAATTCCAGAGCTGAGTAATGAGTGTGCCGCAAAATCCCTGCTTAATGGCGGCACTACCAAGAGACGCAGCCTGATTTAAAATATTTTATTTGCTCATTTAAGCTGGGTTAAGAATTAAAACAAGTTTTGATATTTGACTTTACAAGTGCAATTAAAACAATTTCACCAAATGCACATGCTAATTAGAAAAGAGCGAAAGAAAAGTGTTACCAGCATAAAGTTATTAGTTGATGGGAAATTTTAAGTGCTGCTTTTGTTGTACAGAATTACATTTTCTAATTCTTGTGTAATAATTTTTGATATTTGAGGGAAATTACACATTTAAGAAGCATTCGAAATCAGGATTTTTTGGTACAGTTTTATATTTTATTTATATAATAAACCTGAGAAGAAGAGGTAGGAACACGTGGGTGGGAAGAAATAAGATGCCTTGAGTTTCTCTAATTTTATACTAATGGTTTGGTGCTCAATTAACCTTTAACTTAGATGGTGAAATTTTAGGACTTAATTTGGCCGGAGCAGTTTACGAGACCGCATTTCATTTACACGGCAATTAAATTTTCTAATGAATATATTAGTATAAAAAACCGCTAATATATTTTGAAAATATTTTTCTTGATATTGAGATATGCTTTAGAAATTTTTCAAATTATATTATTGAAAAAATAAATGCGTTGGAAATTCCCTTTTCTTCTCAATTTACGTGTTACAATAAATAGTATTCTTGTATAATCATACTACTTCATACTTTTTGAATCATATTTATTTTTTCAGTATGTAAAGGATGTTGAAAACAATTATAATGTAAAATTCAGCAATTGCATAAAAAATAAAAATGACAATGGATAAAATTTGCCTTTATTTTATCGCCTTGTGTGACTTTCATAGCATGGTTTTCTACGGCATTTTAAGCATACTGGTTAAGAACTAGTATAAAAATCAATTTATATATTCTGTATATATTTTTCTTGGTGTATTAATATATTTTATTGTTTTTTTTTTTCAAAAAAGAATAATAAAAAATAATAATAATCTGTTTTGTGATCATTTGGCATTTTTTTTTTTGTAAATCTGAAAAATAAATGTAACTTTTGAAAATTCTGAGGCCAACAATTATATTTTCAAAATATATGTAATATCAATCAAACATCTTCAAATTTTCTTTAGCTAATGTTAAAAAACAACGGAAAAACAAATATTTCAAACAGTTTTATTTCTCTCGTATTTTATGACAATGTTTCTTTTACTTCATATTTAATTCATGCTTGCTATTTTTTATGCCTCGTATCATTTTTATTGAATTATGTCGTGTATATAAAAACCAAAATTAAAAAAATAATACGATTTCAAAATTAAAATTTTGAAAACACGAAGGTTTGATGTCTTCTCAGCCCACGTGAAAAAATGGTAAAATTGCTACAGATACTTGAAATTTGTGTTCTTTAGAAAAAGTAGAAGCTGAAAAAAAACCGGTAACATGAATTAAATTCGAATTATTTATATAGAAATTTCGTTTTTTCGTGTTTAAAAGTTTTAAGTCCTTAATTAAATTTAAATTTAAAACTAAACGTATTGCCGTTGTAACGTCATTATGATATCAAAATGGGATTGAATTTATTTTTCCTTGAAGACTTGGATTCCTTTGATACGGTGATGCAATTTCGATGGTGCCATTAAATCAATGATTCGAATCTGATTTCAACGATGGAAGACATCCTTGTTGTTGGTTCATCGATGTTTCACGTTCAGTTTAAATAAGGACGGAATCTTAAAGCGTAATTTTTTAATATGTTTTCAAGAAAATGAAAAATTATTCCTCTATAAAAATAAAGCCTGGTATCAATTTCAAATACTCACGATTATTATTACTGGATAATAATCGTGCAGATACTGGACATTGCTAAGTATCTACATTATTTGTAGGGAAACGACTGATTTTGTTATAAATTAAATTTGTTCCTTTCAGTGTGGAAAGACAGATATCTGACCTATGTTTGTGCTGGTTTTTTAATTACAGTTGTAATCTTAAATAATTATCGTGTAAATTCTTCCTTCATGGTCTTCTATCATCTAATTCATCCAGTTTTTAAAAATAATCAATAGTTTTTACTTAAGATTTCGAAAATTAGAAGGAGAAAATATTATGAAAACCATTAAGAATATACCCGTTTCAGAAGAAATTATATTACAAAACAAACCAGCATTTGTGTCTTATTTGAGCATCTACTGAAAAATGATTAGTTTTTTTTTTGTTAAAAAAATGCACTAAAAAAAAATGAAGGCTACACTCTCATTTAAAATTACATTGTGTGAACTACAGTTTTAGAACAGATTTTTGTTTAAAAAAATACCTTATTAGCTGACAGGGAAAACGCAACGTTACAGTTGAAAATGATTTTTGAATTAACTGAACGGCCCACATTTGCATAAAAAAGATTAACGAAATATTAAGATAAAAATGAAAGTATTTCTACTTTGGGAGTTACGATGATATTGAAGCAATAAAGTCTTGGCAGGTTTTTTTTTAATTATTAATTAAACCTCAGCTTGCAAATTCATCATTATATAAAAGAGAAAAAAATATTACTAATGAATTCGGAACATTGTATCGGTTGAGCTAAAATTGAAATGTATCTCTTTTCTTTTTTTCCCCTGGATTTTCCATTTCATTCATTTAAATTATTTTCGAAACTTATATTGCTTGAAAATACATTTTTAAAGAAATCATTTTAACTGACTCTACATATAAATACATTTGAAATTTTCTTACATTGATTTATATCTTGTACGTTTATTCCATTTATTTTTCTGTGATATATTGGAATATTGGTGACATGTTTCATTTCGAATAGATTTATCAAACAGATACGCCTTAGTTCTCTTGCTACTTACAAAAGGAGCGAAATTTCTATATTAAATGATAAAAATTAATAAAATGGAAGCAAAATTAATTCGTAAATTTTCTTTCACTGAGTTATACTTAATATTTAATCTATTCTAGAAAATACTAATAGTTGGAGCCTTAGTCAAATAAATTAATCATAAACCTACTTTGTAGAAAAAAAATGTTTAAAAATTCAAAACTAATTTACAAATATTTAGCACGTCACATCGATACTTTTGGTAATTCGTATTTCATTTTTATCTTTTTATAATTTCTTTTAAAACTGTGTGTATTCAATTTCTGATACAAAAAATAAAGTTTGCATTAAAAAAGTCTTTGCTATTTAAGTTGAAATTTATTGTTGAGATAGATGCCTTTCAGACATGAAATTCGTTGCATTTCAAATATTTCTATACAATGTTCTAATTTCATATTTATTTCCTTTTCTATTGAGTGAAGGGATGGACATTTTCCCCCTTAAAGTGGTTATTTCATTTTACTTCATTTATTTACTATGAAAATCATATTTTATTTTTTGTCATTTTATACAGTTCACGAATCATATCACTTTTTATTAAATTAATAATATATTTAATAAAAGAGGTTTCCCAAAACACGATGTCGTTAATATAACAAAACATGGAATTTTCTTTTTAATTTATTTTCTATTTTTTAGTTCATAACAATGCATTTTATAGCTTGTTATGCGTTATGATAATTTAAGATTTTACCTTTCTATGCTTTATAATATATACAATCTTGAAATCAACATTAATTTCATTTCACTAACTGGCAGCGCAACGCATATGTAATTAACCATAATTAAATCAATCAATTAAATGATGATTATCTTTTAAATACATTCAAAAAGTACGTAATTATCAAGGATAATGAATATGTAAAGTTTTGAACAATAGCACATCAGGAAATAAATCAATTCAGATTTTAAGGCATGAAACATGTAAATTTAAATGAAAAAAAATTAAAATCGTCATGTTGTATTTTTTGGTTACAAATTTAAAATATTGGTGTGATTTTAAAAATATTCATTATTTTCTGTCTAAAGTCATAAGTGTCTTGAGCTTTGCGAGAATCTAGTTGAATCCAAATATCGTATTGAATGAACGAGAAAACTACTTTTCAACAATATCCGACCTAAAAAAAAGGGGTTTCTGAGTCATTTGCAATATTGGAATGTCTTTAAGGTCAAAGAGAGTGCCATTTGTGCTTTTTGTTTATGCACTATTCAAACAGAAAACCTTGTTTCCAAATTCTGCGTAAAACTCTTTATCAAAATAATGGTTATTATTCCCAGAAACAATTTAAAAATCTTTTTGTTGACATTATTACAAATGAACCTAATTCTATGAAATCATATTGAGGTTGGTTTCTTATCTCTCCTTATAGTTGGGCATTTAAATGCATTTATTATCTATTTGGTCTGAGTTTCTTGATGAAAACGACCCACAAACATTTTCAAACTCATTTCATCGTGCAGGTCTACCGGTAATGTTTTAACAGTCTTACTATAGTATGATATGTTCATTTTAATGAAAAAAGTTAAGGTAGAACAAGGTCATTTGAAGCAACAAATGAAAAAGATATAGATGGATATTTTTTTTATAAGAATTGTATTTTCTTAAATGTGAATGCAGTGCCATCAATTTAAGAATAATGCCATAGCTTCACATAAAGGAGGCACAAACTTAGAAAAGAAATTTGTGCTCAATTTTTAAAAATAAAATACCACTACTTTTCAGTTATATTAATTTAATATCAACTAAATTTTTAAGTCCAGTAATCCTTTAATTGCATACAGCTTCAGAAGACTTAGCTAAGAATTTTTAAATAATTAGTAAACTATTTTATATCTTTGGAAGTATAGACATATTGAAATTTTATTGAGATTATCATCCTGTCTAAGTACTGGTGCAAGAGTATATTATAATTAAAAAATTAACCAATTAAGTGAAATGGAAAAAGGGATCTAATAAACTATCATTACAAAAAATCAGTTTACCTTAAAAACAGAGTTTATAAAACGTAGTCAATAATTATTGTCCTTTTTTGTTTTCACAAAAAAAAAAAAAAAAATATTTCAAAAGCCCCATTTTTTGTTTGCAATGAGAAAGTTTTGCTGTAATAATTTATTTTGTAAAATAAATTGAATAATAACTCGCTTTGG
The DNA here is from genome assembly GCA_026543055.1 of Argiope trifasciata. Lineage (NCBI taxonomy): Eukaryota > Metazoa > Arthropoda > Arachnida > Araneae > Araneidae > Argiope > Argiope trifasciata. Next base: position 43,190 of record JAPMOQ010001750.1, on the reverse strand, counting down.
GGATTTTTAATGCAAATTATTATATATTTAGCTTTTTTAAATGCAGCCACATTAATAGATTCATTTTAAGAGCTTTGTTTATTCCTAACCATATCTAATATTATATCATTATTGTCTCGTACTATGTTATAACATATTTTACCATAAAATATATTATGATATAGTAAGATACATTGTATTACATTTTATTTTGTATTATATATTAAAATACATTTTATACATAGAAAAAATTCAGCTGAGAACTTAGAAAGTGGCAAAATCAAATAATTATTGCATATGATTATTTTATGCTTGAAGTATCATGTCGGAATTCATTAGCACTAATCGGCTTTGAAGTAATTACACTTGCCGGGAAGCTCAGTTTAATTTAAGTTGGATATATTATGTGTATCTTCATATGCATGGTTGTCTGAAAGGGTATTTTTAAATATCACATTGTAATTAACATTCATTTTAGTAGCTTTATACCTGATCAGTAAAAGAGCTTCCTCACTGGAGTCAAGTCGAATGATGCTACATTTACATCAAAAATTTAATTGCCAGTATAATCTTCTGAATTCGCGCTGTCTTATACCATGATGTAACTTCTATTTTTTTTACAGTGAATGCAAAGTCAGCAATTTATTTCAACATCAATATTTTGTAAGTAGTTTATTTTTTATTATATAGGCAATATTAACAACAAGCTTACTTGCTGGAATAAAATCTGTTAAAAATTAAATAATATCAAGTATATATTTTCCTTATGTAGGATATTTAACATAATATCTTATACAGCTTAAAGTTTTATATTCCGTAAAAAAATTCACTGAAATAAAGTAACAAGATAAAATTTCGTTTCGACCAAAAATATAAAAAAATAAATTGAACAGTCATTTCCTTGCAATCGACAAAAGGAGAGATGGATATGATGAAATATCACTAAAACAACAAATTTATGTTAGAACAAACCTAAATATTACTTCAAAATGTGCAAAAGAAAATTTTAGCTATTAGATTAAATTGGAGAAAAACTTCAAGGTAAGCAAAACGGTATCATAAAAAATTAAAATTAAAGGTCACGAAAAAAATAATTTTTGTATAGTAATTTTTCTGGGAGTTTTCACCAAAATAGATTAAAATTTTTGTTTCATTTTTAAATAAATTAAAGTTCTAAATGAGTATTTTAATGATGCTCATGACACATTCCTGCCCTCTCAAATATATCCGTATAGAATTTAGTAATTCTAGTTGAAATGGTTTGCCTTGGTTCTTGAAAGGGAGATTAATAATAATTTAGAAGGAAATAATCATAAGAAAATTCCAAAAGTGATTTTTTCAATGTTGAGGAAGATGGCATACACTTCAATTGCTTATCATCACCAAACAAACAATTTTCCAATATTTTTCGAACGTAAGAATAAGCATGCATTTTCAAAGAAAACTATCAAATATTTCATCAACTGATATATTGCATATATTTAGTGAAGCAATAAAACAAGTTTTCAATTTTCCTTTCTGCATGGTATTTTAAAATAATTTGAGGGATTTTAATTGAACCATAATATTTAAGCAAGAAATTTTACTCATATTAAACGTTCATTAAATAGCAAAGATATTTTTTAATCTTTTTTGAAGTAAGATTAACCAGTTGCAGTCGAATTCATGCAACTCGAAAAAGTTTTTATCGCATAGCTTCCATTCTTGATATTTTATATTTCTAAACAGTATTTTTAGTTTCTTTTGATGCAAGTTTTTAGCGTGTTCTTTAACAACCATATATATTCGAAAGTCACGTAAGTAGATTGTATGATAAAGAAAGCCTATTTCAATCGAAAAGAATTCCTCTTCAGGACTTCACTTGCTGAAAAGCAAGTGACTCCTGCATGTTTGGAAATAAATGGCATACCATGTCGTGCACTTTCAAACTAATTTTTCAAGGATGACTGTATTCAATAACAAAAGACTTCTTGAAAAGCTCTATTTGAACTGCATCTTATTCTTTCGATAAGCAATTTTCCACTTCGTGCTTTATTGAAATGCAGCTTTCACAAGGCAAATATTGATTCTGTATTACTACAGAAATGTATTTATTTGTATCCGAAAGATACATTCATATCTCAGAATATCTCTTTTTTCCTCATTTGAGCAATTTTTGTTCATTTTTTAAAGGATGCCGTCAAGATTAATTTTAATGTTTCAAGTTTCTTCTTCAGGATTAATTAAAATATTTGAATAATTTTGGTATGTTGCCAGTCATTTTCCTTCTTATGAAAATAAATATTATATTTTTGGGTAAAATATATTGAGTTAAATGTTTTTACACTCAGTCAGCAAAATTCATGTCTTATAGATGATCTGATTGAATTTGTTGCATATTATCGAGAGGATATTTGCTTAAATAAGCCACGATGCGTTGTTGAAATAATTCACAAGTATCCGTGGACTGTACAACAAAACAGCAATTTGGTATTTGCAAAATAATTCATACACAAACTTCAGTCGGTAATTAACAAAATGCGAGAAAGGCGAGCCAACTAAAATTAACCATAAAAGCATACAAATCCATGGATTATGAAAGTAATTGTTTAATTAGTAAGTAAAAGTGAATTAAGAACTCCGAAATCTCATATTGAATAATACTAAATAATAAGACAAAAATACTTCGCGACATAACTAGTTCATTTTATACAATTCAGCAGTATAACTGCAAAACCTTTGATGATTGCAACAAATATTGCTGACAAAATCAGGATAATTAACATCTTTCTTATAACGATGAAATAAATTTGTCATGCTCAATGACTTTCGAAATGTTCTTTCCCAAAATAAAATTATTCACATATTTTTTAGCGTTGCAAGCTGATCATGAAATTGTTTCTATATTTATACCCAAACATTAAAATCTTAAAATTTAAGCTTCAGAAATCGAAGAAAATTAGTTTCTTTTATCAGAAACCAGTTATATTATTGTTCTGATACTCATCGTATTTCGCCAATAAGAAAGGACTTATAGACAATTAGATTCATGGGTTGAAGAACCCCCCCCCCTCCCCGACTAAATTATAATCATCCAAGACTTTGATCACGAACTGATAGTAGAGCAATTCATAAATTGTTTAAGTGACAGATATTTTCCCGTAGAGAAATGTTCTGAAAAAATCGAATTGATTTACAATCCTTTCATTAACTCCAGGAAATTCACTCGCAGCCAATTCTCAGAACAATAACTTTTCTTCTTCTGTCATTCCTCTATAATTTTTTTGAAAGAGTCGATAGTGTCACCTCCTTAGCCAGATTTGGTACTGAAACTCAGAAGGAAATTCTGCTGGGTTAACATTATCAAGAACTGTAAGTGTAAACTATGCTGCTTTCATGAATTATGTTATTATAATTATGAATTTATAATTTAAATAAAAGATGAATTATACAGTGTGATGACAAATTGGACAGACAAATTCAGAGGAGTGATAGTAGGCATCAGAAGGATTAAAAATCACCATACAATATGGGTCCTAAACGACGTTTAAATGGTGAAATACGCAAAAATATAGAGTAGCAGAAAATATAAAAAATTGATACAAAATAATATAGGATGCTTAAAGCATGATTTTTTAAGGGAAAGTACATTCTTAAAAGTTTTTTTCTTGCTGGTAAAATGCTGATTTGATGATTTAGGTGATCTTAAATTACTTAAAACGGAAAAGGAAATTAGAACCCGTATATGCAAAAGTATTAAAGTTGAAGAAAAATGAAAGCTTGAAAAAGTAAGGAATTGTATAGTTAATAATTTGATATAAGGGGTTAATGTGAGAACTAAGGTGTATTATATTCAAGAAAAACTAAAATGGGAACCAGAAAACATCGCTCCAACATCAGTAACGATGTTCGCAAAGAGTGTTATCAAATTTGAAATACAAATTCAGAGGAAGGATTAAGTAGATGAACAGTTACCAGCTGATATATATATTTGAGATTTTCAACAACTGAAAGTCGTTTGCGACCCCATGTTGTAAGATAATCCTTTATCCTCCTGATGCCTACTAACACCCCTTTGAATTTGCAGGTAGAATTCAGAAACAGCCTGTGTATATACAAATGTGTCTCAGCAGAAAAGGTTTCCTGAGAAATAAAGTCATCAATTTCGCTTTAATTGCATTTCAAAATGAGTTTATTTTATCATTAATTGTAAATCACGCTTAAGAGAAATCAAATGTTCCTTTGGGGAAAGCGAACTTAATTACTTACTTAATTTGATTGCGCATCCGGATTAATTAACTTTAGTAATACGAGTTGCAACTATTTCAAAATTCATTTTTTTACTTAATGAGTTTTTATTATTAAGTTTTTAATAACAAAATTGTTAAGTTTTATTTTATTTAATGATTTTTTATTATTTAATAGGTGTTTATTATTTCAGTTTTAGGTTATAAAAATGACAATATTTTGTAAAGAGAATCTCAAGCACAAATAATTCCCATACTAATTTTTTTTAAAATCGTTGTGACAAAACTTTCATATGTATATTCATTTCCTCTAAGTAACTATACAAACTGCCTTCTTCGAATCATTTTAGCTCATATACTATGTCTGTTTTTTAAAGTAATTGTATTTAAAGTACATAATTTTTTTTTCAAATGAATTTAAATTGAAATATAATAAAATTCTTCAGTTGTGGCTGCAAATAAATTATTGATTATTGAAAGGAGCATTCTTAAATTTAAAATATGTACTTCGAGCAATCCGTCCTCTTGCATATTTTTACACCTAAAAAAAGAATTTTCACATCTTACTCCGTTTTACAGTGATGTAATGTCAAAAACCCTATTTTTATAACTTGTAAAAACCGTCTAATATATTTAGATGCTATAATTGATGATGTTAATTATTCGCTTTGAGTCCTTTCATTATTATAATTTAAAAAAACCTGCCTGTTTTCTTTTGTGGAAACGCCATGTGTTTAGCAAAAAAGTCCTTTTGCATTACATTAGCAACAATAACGAGAACAATTTCAGACATTTCTTTATTATTAACAATCATATTATTTTATCTTTATTATTGCAAGGTTTTAAATGATTTTTGTATGCATTTAATGCTTCGAGATATTATAAAGACGTCTAATATTTCACACCTACTAGCTTTCTGAACAATAGCTTTAAATTTTTAAAGTAGCATTTTTTTCAAGTAATTACACTACAAAAGTTTGTTTCGTTTCCAAATACAGATAAATATTTTTAATTCGATTGAGCTTTATGAGAATGCGATGATAAGGTAAATGTAAACAGACATATTACAGTTACATAATACATTCAAAGACAGAAAGGAAAAAGAACACAATCAAAATCATAAAGAATGTTTTTTATGTAATGTTTTTGCTTTCACCTATTCTGTCAACGCAAATTCCTTTATTTATTAACAGATTCTAAAGAGCGAGAAATGTCTTAAAGGAAAAGTTTAATACATATTTTTTAAATTTTAGTTTATTAATTTAATTTAGCTTATTAATTTAATATAGTTTATCAATTTAATTTAGCTTATTAATTTAATTTAGTTCGTTAATTTAATTTATTTCACTAATTTAAGTTTTTTAATTTAAATAATTTTTTCATTCTTTCAATTTAAATTAAGAAGGTAAGGTTTTAAGTAATAATTGGAAAAAATGGTAGGTAATGCATAAATAAAAAAACACTTTTCAGGATACTTTAATAATATTCTCATTAACAAAGTCATCCAATATCTATAAAATAATTTGATATCGTCTCTTTTCAACAGTAGCCAAAAATGTTTAGGGTAAAAGAGACCTGGATGAAACAACATGGTTATACGCATACATCTTGCTTCTGATTAAATTTTTGAAGAAATCTTTAGTAGAAAAATAAGAACTCAAAATACTTCAAAATATACAACCAATCATTGCACTTAGTGTGCATTATCAGGCGGCTGACTTACACCCCTTTTACACTTACGAACAAGAAAGCAACGAATGTCGGAAAGAAATGTTGAAAAGTTACGAGATCTTAAAATCAGTATGAATTAATTGTTTGGCTGTAAATCTGGAAATGGGACTTAACAAGACTATAGAAAATGGTTTAATGTTTGCCCTAAAACATTATTATAAAATATCAGAAAGTCCAACATTCTTTTGTCTGATAATATTTACCGAAATCTGCTTTTAATCATATTAGATTAAGTCACTTCTACCAACAATTACATAATTCTACTCAGTACATCAAAAAAGGGACCCAAATGACGTTTCTAGCTTATATTAAAATTTAATTACATCTTCTACAGCCAAATTTAATTAGAATAAGAATATTTTGGAAAAAATTGACAGATTATTGCCAAATTAAAAAAAGAGTTTTAAAATGTGTGTCTATAAAATAAATGAAAGTATTTTGATATAATAAGGAAGAAATACAATTTGTTGTATCATTATGGTATTTAAAACAGCACGAAAGTCATACGTCACTGTAATCAGCACATATATCACTAAGTATTTCTAAGATTCTAACTAGTTTCCTATCTAATCTAATCTCTTAGATTTGTAGTGCAATATGGCCGAAGTTTCTGCAATAATTATGATTGTGTAGATTAGTGGTATGGAATGCATAATAAAGGAAGTTCTTCTGTATGTTATGCAATTTACATTATTACCCTGTATATATATATATATATATAGAGCTTTAGCCATATTGAAATACAAATATAAGAGATTAGATTAGATAGGAAACTAGTTAGAATC
>JAPMOQ010001750.1:8813-36069 GCA_026543055.1 Argiope trifasciata | reverse complement strand
CGAATCGTTATAGTTTTTTCTATCCTTGTAGTTCATCCTTGTAATGGTCCTTGTAGTTTGCAGTTAATATACCTAAAATTGATGGATGATTTTGGCCCGAAAATTAAAACAATATATAATTTAGTAGGAATGTTGAACTGCTTAAAAATTCCTATTCAGTAATTCTTCCAGTTCAGAAAATTATATTAATTGACAATTTAGAGAATATATTTCTTTATGCCTTTGGAGCAATTTTACCACTCTATGTCTATCTTTAACGTTTCAGGAATTAGCGATTAAGAAATGATTTGAGAAGACTTTCTATGAAAAGGAAAATTCATTTTCATTAACAATATGTCACTTATTGAAAATCATTCCACTTTTACTTTGTAACCACATCGGTCTAATATTTTATATTCTTAGCGGTTCATGTTACTTTCTACCAGTTCGGTTTGCATGCTAGATTACAGTCAGATCAAATCAGTCCGTTCTTTTATTTCTGTGGTGTAGAAGTTTTACAAGTTTATTCTAAGAAGTATTAAAAGCTGATTGAAGTTTTTAATCAAAAATAATTTTCCAAAATAGAATCCTAGGGGCGTCACAGGGAGAAATTTAAACTGCTTCAATATTTCTGCATGCAGAACAATTATTTCAGAAACTATTATTAATGATTATAATAGGACTAATATTTTTGAAATCATATCTTCATTCTCAATAAAGTCTTTTTTAAATTTAATAGAAAAAAGTTAGATACACAATTTTGTTGATCACAACAACAAATTTGATAATGGTCGAAAAAATGACAGACAGTATTTTGAAATTTATTTCCAATATGCATCCATCCTTCAAATTGATTGGAAGCACAACAACACAGATTTTTCTTGCGGTGCATGAAATAGTACTTTTTTACTTTTGCTCTAAAATGATAATTTTACTGTTGTGCCATAAAATCAATACAAGCTTCTTGTTCCGGTTATAAATTCTCCTCTTAGTAGTGTTCAATACCCTTCTTCATTATATGGCTCTTTAAAGTGATCTCTATACCAATTTTATCGTAAAATCAAATGAAAAATAATTTTTGACTTTATGATCCAGTGGAAAGATATTTCTTGGTTTCATTTATAAGCCTTTATTTTTTATATTTTTTTATCTTCGTTATTTATTGTTTTTACTTTTTTAATACTAAACCAATGTTGAACGGCAAAATCTTTTCTCCAGTTACATTTATTTATTTTGACTTTATTTTTTTATCACTGATATAAAGTGGTTGGTAATATTTTTTTTTCTGTTTATGCACTGTTTCAAAATAAAATTATAATTTATAGGCAATAGGGGTTTGATATCTCCTTTTTTAAATAAATCAAAATTTTATGAGTTTTTCGGATTGGTTGCAGTCTTATGCTTGAAAAAAATAATTTTTTAAATTTTTTAAGAAATATATTTCAAAAATACGTAATATCTTATTTAAGGAATCTTTCTTCTCAATATATTAAATTTTCTATTGCTTAATTCATAAATTTCCTAGCTCATAGCTGTCTGAAGCTCGATATACCGAGTGATCCAAAAATAGGGACGAACTTTTATAATGAGTAATTAAAAAAACAAAAAAGATTATAAGATACGGTTTGCACTAAACGAATGGAAAATAAGCCAGGTTTTGTGTGGCAACGAAACAAAACTAGTTCTGTTGCCGACTAACAGATGGCGCTGTTGGATTTTTGATGTACGATTATGGAAAGCAACAAACGATATAAAAAGGAGCAACTGCAGCAGGTTATAGTAGTCGAAGCGTATATGCACCAAAATGCTGTTCATAGTTAAAGAAGTCCTCTTAGTCCACTGTATCATAAGAATTCGGAAAGTGCCCCAGCGGCATTGAGAGTAAATCGCTAAAAGAAGGGTAGGCAATATAGCTAAGGACCAATAACGTCTCCTAAAATGGGCAAAATTATGAAGAAATTTGAAGCTACATGTTTTTTGGTGTCATGTCCAAGAAATGGACGCCCCTCAGCAGCCTCTGCTGTTGCTACGACAATGGAGTAGACGGTGCAATCCATGTCGGTGGTATTGTGGTGACATCTTAAATAAGCCAGCAAGCATAATGGCGAGTGAAGTTGTCACCATATCTGCACATGGGGAGTGCAGTGCTCGAGAATTCTTGGCAGGTAGGTGTGTCGTACGGAAGGGTCTGGATATCACTGTGAATAATTCTGAAACGGTATCCCTACAAGTTGCAGCATAACAAGAAATTGAGATATATTGACTTCGACTCTCGCCAAAATTTTGAGAATTCGGTATTCAGTAAAAGGGAAGAGCAGCACGACTGGATTCACACTGTGCTTTGGACCGTGCTCCAGAGAGTGCGAGCATTTCACACTCTCTGGGGCTTTTAACACCAACAATTGACGAGTGTGGACCACAGAAATTCCACATGGATTTGTTGAGGAACCCTTGGAACTGCCTAAAGTGACAGTCAGGTGTGGCTTCACTGCTGGTTTCCTAATCGGTCCCTTTTTTCCAGAAAGTCGCACAGACGGGTTTCAAAACAGTTTCTGTTCCTGTCCAGCCATATGCGGCACTGTTACAAAACGCTTTTATTCCTCAACTGCGAGCGTGACAGACACCCGGAACATTCACCATTATACAAGATGGAGGACCACTTCATATTGCTCTGCATGTGCAACGCCTGCTACGCTCAACATTTGGGTAGGATCGCATTATAAGTCGAACTTTAATCACGCAGTCGAAATTTAATCACCCTGTGACTTTTGGCTGTGGGGATTCTTGAAGTCGAAAGTGTACCACGACCAAATGACATCACTAGTAGCACTGAAAGATGCCACCCGCCAAAATGTGCCTGTCATAAAGCAAGAAATGCTAGTAAATGCTGGAAACAGTGTGGCGACTCGTCTCACATTGGCATTTCTGAATGATGGATGGAGCATTTAGTACATGGAGCATTTAGCTAATTAAATGTAATAAAGCTGATTTCAAAATTGTAAACATTTTTTCATTTACACATTATGAAAAAATTTCATTTATACATTACTTTTGGTGAAATAAAAAAAACTTAAGCGCCACCTGTTGGTCACCAACAGAGCTGTTTTTTTTCCGTGCCGCATAAAACCCATCTTCTTTTCTAACCTTTAGTTCAAACTGCATCTTTTTATCTTTATACATTTTCAAATTATTCCTTTTTAAAGTTCGTCCAGAATTTTGCAACAGCCTGTATATCTGCAATGTTGTGCTCAAAACGAAACAGTGCTATACAGAACATAAACTAATTGCTCTCAGAACACTAGTGAAGAATCTCTATACCATATTTATCAAAAACCTGTTTATAATGAGGACGATAAATACTTTTTTAGATTAAATTCATATGTGAAATATCCGAAATAATGATTTTTGAATTGTTGTTAAAGGATTATTTTCCTAAATGTATTAATATGTAACATTTGATTTACTAAAACAAATTATGAAATTATTTAAATGCAAAGAATTGTTACGTTAATAAAAAAATTCAATTGGTAACAGTAAATTATAAATAGGGAAAAAAAAATAGTGATAAGCATACTTAAATTTTCATTTTTAAAAGATGTGAAATTTTATTTTAAAACATAACAATTCATAAACTGATTGAAGAAATATGTAAAAAAGCAGCAATCAAAATGTTCTATCTAATTAATCACATCATGAAACATAATTTTATACAGTTAAAATTTTAAATAATTATTTTTTACTACCATTAGTTACAGGAAAAGAAAAGAATTTTCACAAAAATGTGTATGGCAGAAATATAGCTTGGTAAAAAAAAATCTGATATCGCTTTGAAACATTTAAAAAAACTTTAAGAAAAGTGTTAGAAACTTTTTATTTCATAAAATGTTTTTTTAAAGTTGTTTATAATTTATTTATTATTTATATATTTTTTATTACTTTTTACTGTTCTTGGGATTTATTCTTTAGACTAAAGTACATTAAACAAAGAAAATTTCCGAGACCGTTGCCTCATTTTGAAACTCAGTTCAATATGACCATTTTTATACGTCAATATGGATTTCACAAATATTCGTCAGTATTTTTCAATAATTAAAAATTCAAAAATTCCTTAATAAAACTGCTATACAAAAGCTTTATATGATAAATTATTTTTAAATTTGCTTTGAATATATATACATTATTTAGGAAATAGAAATTTCATCCGTTTATTTCACGATTCTTTATTTATAACTGAGTACAGCTATGTAAATACATTTGAGGATGGTAGAATTAAATAAACAATTTAATCGATTAATAAACGCATTAAATTTCATAATTCAGCATTTTTACAAAGTATGGAGATATAATTTTAATTCCGTTGAAAAACATCTTTGCCAAAAAATATAGGTACAAGCAAAATTAGTCTCTTCAAATGTAGAATTGCAACCTTGCAGATTTATGATTAATACTTACAAAAATTCTTAATCTAAAAAATGCTCAGTAATTTTTATCAAAACGAGAATACCCTTAAAAACACTTGCGACACTTGATCATTGATGAATACTTGGTATAAATTAATGATCTTCTCTAGTAATAATCGCATATATGTGCCTAAAATTATAAACGATAGGAAGCCTCTCTGAAATCAAAAATGGAATTGCAATTGAAGGACTTAGCTCACACTTCTTTATTGAGGGACCATTACTACGATAAAAAGTCCATTTGTTCGAATTCCACTTTAAAGAGATGTAGATTCCGGCACTTTTCTAAATTGTTCAATCAAGGTTAAAAAACTGCTGAGCATATTTAGATTAACTTCGCTGTCTAACAGTCCGTGAGATCGTGACAAGTATCTCTTTGTTTGAAAATAATTACCATATACTTACAGAGTGCATGTCATATCATTAGTGATTAAATCGAGCGGAATTGTTGGATTTTTTTTCATTGTTAAGTTTTCATTACTGTTTTATTGTTCATTTAAGTACATATTTCCCAAATTATACTATGTATTTATTTATAAAAAATATAACAAATTTTCTGATATGTAATAGAAAATTTTGAAAATTTGTTGGAATTTCGAAATTTTCTATTACATTTTTTATCAGAATATTGCAAAAACCCTTTCAATAATGGTAGGTCTATTGAAGGTTTGCTGATTTTCATTACCCTTCACAAAGCATTTTTTGATAAAATAGAAATATATTATGCCAAATTGAATTTTAATTAAGAAATTATTAGAATTAATATCAAAATAGAATATTTTAAAGTATTTTTAATTATTAGTGTAGCTTCTATGCCATTTGTGCTAGAACGTGTGTCCAAGTTCGTGGAATCCATAACTGGTCAAACTGGATATCTTCAGATTTTAAGAATTTTTAGAATTCATGTTATTGGAATATAATGCATGTTGTGTTTCTTGTGAGTATCTCTTTGAATTCGATATTTTTTCACTAAATTAAGTCAGTTTAGTCACTAATTTTAGATCTTGAAAACATGCTTCCTAACCTCTTGTGAACAATCTATGCCCTGCAATCAAGATAATAAAAAATATCAGAAGCCATAGCAACTAATGAGGATTCTTCATGCTGATAGACATTACCAAACAAAATAATTTTGCTGCAAAAAATGTTTTCAAGTAACCTTGCTTCTAACGCTAGCAATAAAATAAAATCTACTTATACAGGAATTACGAGAGAATGTCTTATTTGAAGTTGTCTTTGTAATGTAAGATCCCTTCAAAATTAAGAGACCATTCACACATAGCGTTTAAGTAGAAGTTAGTCTGACTGAAAAAAGAACCAAAAGTATGAATCCTTTTGGCTTTGTCTGATTAACAAAACTTGGAACTAATAATAAGTCATTAGTATAAAAACAAACAACAAAATGATTTCTGCCCAGTACATCTATTATAATTCTTGAGTATAGCTTATTTCTATGAAGTTAAATTTTTATGTTGCATATTCTGCACGAAACTTCAAAGCATAGCAAAAGTTAAAATTGTGAAGCATAAATAAAAATCTTTGCGATTTGAAAAAAATAAACTTGTTTAAAATAACAAAAAACTATCTTTTATAGTTTTTTACAAGTGTTGATGGTTAAGGAAAAGTGTAATATATTCTATGATATTATCGCTCTGAATCTACAGAGAAATAAAGATTTGTATCTAAATGAAAAATCACAGAACAATCAAGAGTGAGACTGCCTATCTGTGCAGCTGAAAATATGAAATCGTTCATTTATTGGAGTCATTCAGTAACGTTAAAACTAAAATGAACGTAATTATTAGCAATACTTTTAACTGCTGAATAAGAAGTGCACAGTTTCTAAAGGTTGATATTTTTACATTTTTGTGTATCAGGGATATCCTAGAAGATAAGTGAATAAAATTTTTATTTTTTCTTTTGTTTTGAACCCCGATATTACGAATACCATCGGATTTATCGGACAAAACTTTTGGTCCCGATGAATTTCTTAAACTGGTGTCTGACCATATATGATACTAATTTATCATTTGAAGGATCAAAGAGATTTATTATCGATTTCTCAACAAATGATTAATGCCTTGGGATAATTCCTAAATATCTCTCTGAATGACTTGTGAAAAATTGATCTAAACATTTCGACAGGTATGAATGTTATAAAATTGAAGTTATTGTTATAAAAATCAATATAATAAAATTAAAGTTTCAGATAATTTATTTTCTTTTATTCACAGCTATACATGTTTATATTAAAATCAATTATTATTTTTTTTTTAAATTTTTGAATGAAATTGTCTGTGAAGAAAGTTTCATGTGATTAAATTATGAACTTGTTTGTTGATTTAAGGTATCCGACTACGTTAAAAAAATGATTATCGACCCCATTGGCGGTCTTTAAAATATTAAATCTTGTAGTTTAGACTTTTCTTTTCCCCAAACAGTTTCACTTTTCTAAGAAAAGGAAGGCCTAACCTGTCTCTCAAGATCACATATTTTTTCAACTAAAATTTGCCTTCAGTTTTTTCAAAACTTTAATTTTCATAAAATTTCTCAACCGTTAACACAATATCTGAAAAACTAATAGAGATATTTACATAAAACTTTCCACGTGATTTTTTAAATAATATGGTCAATAAAACGAGCCAAATGTTTTATTGTAGGTAAAATACTTTTTCATTTATTGGTGTTTTTAGAACAGTTAAGTTGTAAATTTATGGTTAAAAAGTATATCTGCGCATATTTTTACCCATCACTTTTTTGCACCCCAAAACGTTTCTTAGATTTTGGTTCATTTCATTTATGATTGTATTCTATAACTTGTGTGCAAAGAAAAATGGGATTGCTGCATTACTATTTTGTGTAGAGTGTTCATCGGTCCAATTTCACTAAACTTTTCCACAAATTTTCTCTTTTCTCAAAATATAATATATTTTCAAGTAATTATTTTTGTATTTATAATCCTTATTATTGACAATACATCTAAAAACCATAAATAGTATCTAAAAATTCTAATTTTTCAAAAGTTTTCCTTCGAACGTAGTCAGATACCTTAATTTATTTCATTATTTTATCATCACAATCCTATTTCATTTTCTTGCAGATTATATAATTTATTTTGTACCTGCGTAGTCCCAAAAAGTACATCACTAAATTAAACAATCCAGGTTATAAACAAAATTAGTGATTCGCCTTTATTGATGCGATACATCTCTTTAATTCTAAGTAAAGATAGAAGGCATTCTTCTTTGCTGTGACAATTTACTTAAGAACACTCATTTATTTGGAATATCAATCAACTGATTCGTTTCTTCTGCCAAGGCCGTCTCTCATTTTTAAATTCTTATTTCTGTTTGTCTTTAATGAATATCATATTTAACAAGAAACATTTATCATCTAGAATTTAGGTATGAAATTTTTTTTGAAATGGCTGTTTTCTTTGTAATATTTGTAATCAACTGTCAAGCGAAAAGACAATTTTGAAAATTTTCTAAACATAAAATTTTCTAATATCTACATAATACACGGCTTAAAACCATATCATGATAAGATTTCTTGATTTGAATTCAAATTATTTCCTTCATAAAAATTAAATCATCTTTCATTTAAATAACATCCAGCACCCCATCAGAAAAAATATTCACAGCTCTTTGTAAAATTTAAAGCTTTTCATGCAATATGAAGATGAATAATGAATTACTGATGTAATGAAAAATGTATTAGGTATTGTGAATGTATCTGATACACTTTTTATTTGGCTTTGTATCCAAATATTATAAAAATAATACTTAAAAATTTAATTTGAAATAAAACATTAGCATTAATGTCAGAATCAGTTTATACTTTGTAGTTTATTTAACACTTCCTCTTTCCTTAAAATAAACGAATGTTTGATGTCTTATCACGTGACAAATTTTGGAAGAAAATGCCATTTGAAACTGCTTTATAATGACCAAAACGATTTCATCCAAATTGTGAACATCCATTTCTCCGATTTCAGTAAGAAAATGCAAAACTCAGATTAATTATATAAAAAGATGTTATGCATTTTACCATTTATTTTCACTCAAAATATTATTTTTATATTTATGTTTGGAAATATAACATGTATAACATATTAATACGCTTTAAAGACTCAAACATTTCGACTTTTTATTTCTCCTTACTCTTTTTTAAACCCATAAGAATTCAGTTCAATTAAAAATTCTCAGTTTATGTGAATGCCGAGATAGTTTTCGTATGAATTTGGCTTTCAGGAATATCATTGAATTAGATATTCATGCATGTTGTTTCCTGAGAATCTTAATATTCTATTCTATTACACTTTATCAAATGATTTTGAATCTCATGGACTTCACAAATTTTTATTTCAGAAATGGCATTCCCAAGATGGAAATCAAATGTGACATTAGGGTTTGATTTAATGGGGCTTTAAATTATGCAATGCATCACTGATTCAAAGTAATTTCTTTGAAAAAAAATTTAATAAAATTTTTTGCAATCAGCATTTTCGGTTTTCAGCTACTTTCCGAATGCACAAATATTTCTTCATTTAAATGTATGACCTGAGATCTTAAAGGTTTTACAATTAAATGTATTCCCATTAATAAGATTTCGTTATAAACTTCGTAATAAAAAATACTAAATAAGGGAACAGTATTATTAGTTTGTAGAATTAGCTTAATTTTTTTTAAATTTAGGAATTATTTTGATATGATTTTTGTTTATTTGTGTTTTTTCACAATAAATTTATTTATCTTAACGAAATTTCTCTTTAAAATTCTACGAAGAAGGAAAATATTCCTTATAACTGCTTTGTTTAGCATTAGCATCTTTCCTAATGGAATTACGATACAAAAGTGAAAACAAATTTAATTAAATAAGAATTATTTGACGTGCCTTATTCTTACACATTCATATTGACCTTTTTCCAATTCCTTTAATGCAGGATACAACGAAATGTTGAAACTAGCTATTCTATCCTTTGCTAAATGAAATTTATCATTAATAACCACTTTCCTGCTATTAGCTCTAGGGATGGATCAAACATTAGTTATAACTGCTTAAGGTACGAATATTTCCTCTAATCATGCACTATTTTGTAATAATCTTCGGATGCGACACTTGATCTATAACGATACTTAGTGTAATTTTGCAATATTCTTTACCAGTAATCACAGGTATGTATCTTAAATTATAAAGATCAGGAAACTTCCCTGAAATCAACAAAGGAATTGCAATTACCGAAATTCGTTCAAACATCTGTACTGAAGGTTCAACACTGAGATAGCAGTGGCATTCGTTTAAATTTCTCTCTGGGGAGCTGTAAATTCCGGTACTTTTCTAAATTGTTCAACCGATGCTTGAAAGCTGCTGAGTTTATTTAGATTAACTCAGCTGCATAACGGAACGTGAGATTTGATGGCAACAAGTTCCTGTCTGTTTTGAAATAATTATAATGAACAATCAGTGTTCGTACCAATTCACTGTTCGACAAATCTAGCAAAATTATGCCATTTCCTTCATTGCCTTCGGAAGTGCAGATTTCCACAGTTTATACTATGCATTTTTTAATGAATTTTGTAGTTAATTATTTAGATTTTTATTTGAAATGCATGAAAATTTGCGGAAATAGCAAGGTTAGACATTTTTTTGTAGATATTGCAGAATAGCGTCCTCAGTTTTAGCTTATTCACTTTTATAATTCTTTATAAATATAATTTGATCTTTGCAATTATAGTTTCTTTAAAAAACAGAATTATGTACAAAAACTTAATATTTTGAAAAGAAATTGCTGTTATCTAGTTAATTGCCTGAATACATATCAAAGGGAAAATATTTTTTAATACTCGAGTAGTGTATAGTACTGACTCCTTAAGTCCAAATTCGAAGGTTTTGTTATTGGGTGAACTTTATTGTTTCTTACGATTTTAAGAATCTTCAAAATTTATGTTATAAAGGTAATAACCACATTGTTATGATAAAAAATGTAGTTTTTTTATGTGAAATTTAATCTACAACTCATTTAAAATCACAAAAACTTGAATTTGAACATATAGAGAATCAACTTCATTCGCTCATTTGAACAAATCATTGATTGAAATC
This sequence comes from Argiope trifasciata, assembly GCA_026543055.1. Lineage (NCBI taxonomy): Eukaryota > Metazoa > Arthropoda > Arachnida > Araneae > Araneidae > Argiope > Argiope trifasciata. The sequence continues at coordinate 25,528 of JAPMOQ010001750.1, read as the reverse complement.
CTTATCATAATTACTATCAAATAATTTTCTTCAAATGAGAGCCTTTCATATAGATAGGAAATGTCAAATAATTTTGAATAATTTTGTCTCGAGAAATGATCCTTATTTCTAAGTAAAATTGGTCGAAAACCTTTTATATCTATATTGAAAAGCTATTTTTTTCATTTAAAAGGCTTCAGATAGAAAGGTATTTGTATAAAAGATACTGAGAAGAAATTTCCCATTATTCGTTGCCACACAAAAATTGCAAAGCTAATCATATATTGTCTTGACAATCGAGCTGTTAATCAAAATTAATATCACAGAAAGTCTTTTTACTGTTTAATAGATGGAAGTTAATCTAATTGAAACAAAAACTATAAGAAGTTTAAATTATATTGGTGCTACGTGAGTAGCAGCTTTTAGAATCAATATTAATTCATCAACATAAAAAGAAACATGATTTTCGCTAGTTGCAATCCTTGAATGAATATGCTAGTTACGCTCCTTGATTATAACTTATTTCTGTTAAGTGAAATTATTTTGTTACATATAGTGCAAGAAGCTATAAATTACAACAAAATTTAGAATTGTAAATTGTGAAATATAATTCTTTATATTTAAAAAGAAGAAATTGTATCAGTTGTCTAAAATAATCTTTTATATTTAATTTAGTAAGATTGAAATCAAGGAAAAACTGATTATATTCTATGGTAATTATTTGACATATAAGTGTTGAATAGATTCTGACTATCATTTCGAAAATTTTTCGAAAGTATGCAGTGAAAAAAGGGTGCATTTCGATATGAAGTTGGTATTTAGAGAAATGGTTTATGGGAATTGCAGTACTTGAATAGAAGAGAATATTATTCAATAGCAATCTGAAAAGCAAGTTTGATGGTAGATCAAAATATTCACCATTTTGCAGAGTACCTTTTTTCAATTAATATTCACAATAAGAAAACCCAAAAGCATAAATTGGAAGAAAAAATAATGCATCATAATAATTTTAATGCAACAATCATTTACAAGTTAAGGCATTAAAATTTTTTTATTAAATGCACATAAAATAAAGAATATTTATAAAATTGTAAGATATTATTGGTTTTTGAAGAATGGAACAAATCAAAAATCAGTATGTCATACGTTATAGAATATAACTTACCCCCATTTTCATGGAAAAATATTATAACATCTCTCCAGATGGTTATTCTAAGGTCGTTGATAGCTTTTATGAAAATTTCTCTGATTATTTTTTTTCAAAATTTAATCCCAATATCACAGATTAACGTACCCAACTTAATGGCATTTTTTTGATTTTGTACATTAAAGGAAGAAATAGTTTTGTACGTAGCAGAAATAATTTTGTTCAACCAAAAACATTTTTGTATAAAACTATATTTTTAAGTGAAGCTATTTTATTTAGCTTTTCGTATTGTTTGAAATTGATCATAGAAAGATTGTAAATAACAATAATATCTAAAACCCCAACAAAATCAAAATAATGAAAAATAACCCATAAGAAGAAACGTATGAAACAGATGCTGGAAACTATTAAGCAAAATTATTAAAAATATATCATAAATCTATTCTAAAAATTCTTAACTCTATGAAGATGGAGAGGTTTAGTTTTAGACTAATCATTTTCGCAGAATTCAGTACGTAGCTTGCAGCAAAAATGAATGCAAATCTTTTCTTATGAATGCAAAAAAAAAAAAAAATGTTTCTTATGGCAGGAATTAGATGGTTTAGCATGAAAACAGTTTTGCACAATTCTGAAAGAAATCTAAGTATTATTACAGTAGAAATGTTTATTACAACTGTTTTAATTTATTCCTCCTTAGATATCATTAATGAGCTCTTTTTATAATGATATTCAAAGCAACGATAATGAAAATACTATAATAAACTACAATTATTAAGAAGTAAATAAATTTGTGATAAAAATAATAAAATCCATGTAAACATTTTTAAGATTAAAATTTAACAAATAAACAAAAAACTGCTGGCAAGATTATTTTTCGAATCGAAGCAAAGTATATTTAATCCTTCACTACTTTAGGTAATGTTAAAATAAATATTACGAATGAAATTTCAATAAGTAATATTTTAAATACTTTTCAACAAACAAAGCAGTGGGACATAAACTATAATGCAAAAATGATATTTAAATCTAAATTAGAAGATTTCATTTGATATCATCATTTTAAAATTTACATGTATGTAGCCAGCTTGTTATACTTGCTGTAAAAGAAAGTTACAGACATACCTAAAAATTCTGGCCTAAAAACAGGTCTAAAAATATATCACCTACTTTCAGATTTTTCTCTTGCATCAAAAATTAATTTGCAATATAATTATTTTAATCAATTACTTGTTGTGTCTCTTAAAAAATCTATCCAATTAGCTCATCATTCCAAAATAGCCCAAGAGGACTGTTTGCTTGCATATTTAATTAGTTGTGTATTCTTAATAACATGGTAATTTTTCTTTATTGAACTCTCTGAAATGGTGTCTTATCTAATTAAGTATACTCTCTTACATACATCAATATAACAATTAATAAGCATGACGTTGTATTTCTGAACTGAAACCCCGCTTCTTTAAAAGTATTAATATTCTGGGTTTGAATTTTTTTCTTTTGAATAATATTTTAAATATGTTACACGTAATATGCTCATATGCGCTATTTTAAGCTTTCAATCTTTTTTTGAGCTTTCATAATTTATGAATGATAAGAATAAAATATGGAGTTTTTTTCCCCAACAATTTTCATGCAATAATATTTATGCCTTCAGAATTATGCACTAACATAACAAATAGTGTGCATTTTCAAAATTACTAGTTGTGCTTCGATACTTAAAATTAGCCTTTAGGCAAAAACTGTTATGCTTAATCAGTCATTTCATATATAGATAATAATCTTTGCATTATCTATATAAAAAATACGTGTGTTCAGCATTGAAATATATGATGCTATCTTTTTTGCTTCTTTTGCATGAATTAATTTCATAAACATGTATTGATTTGTACATTATTATGCCATAAACCAACTTCTTTTAATATCTAATATTATGATGCCATTGATTATTTATAAAATCCTCTGTACTTAGAAAAACTATTTGGTAAATCAATACTAAAGGGTAGCACATCATAAATATTACCTAAAAAATAGTTTAGTTGCAATGAAAGATATGGAAATTTCCAAAAAAAATTTTACGCAAGGCAAAATAGCAGAAATATTGAAAAAAAACTGGTACGACATATAATTTGGTTACTATCTAAATTAATTATCGACTAGATAGAAATCACTTTGCTGGTATGATTATCGATGTTAGGACAGCTGTCATATTGATATAGATAATGCTTATTGCAAGGAAATCGGAGGGGGGGGGGCTGTATACTTTTTTTAACTTTGTTAAAATAAAAACTGTTTCTTTATTCAGCGAAAATTGGAAAAATAATTAAAAAAAAACCTTCGTTGTATTTTAAAATTCATCGCTTATCTTATAAATTCTCTTTTAATTACAGATTAAAATTTTTAGCACAAATCAATCCTGATTATGGTCATAATTTTTCGGAATGAAACCCTTTTTAATAGAAAACGTTTTATATTAATCACATAAATCAAACATATTTTCTGTGGCTTCTTTACTAACAAATGGTTTTAACCTGCTATTATCTTTTAATCAGATAATAACGAAGAGGTAAAATGGCATGAATAAATATATCGATGATCTGAATAGGATTTATTATCATTAACAATTAATAAATTATTGCAAGACTGAAACATTTAAAAATATATAATAAAATAATTTTATATGTGGTATTATGTAATCTATAATTGAGTAAAAGGTGTTATTGTCTTTCTGTATAACAAAAATAAGAACTTTAAAAAAATCAACCAAATTATAGGTTAGTTACTATCAAAAAGTTTTATATTTTGTATATAACTTTGAACATTAAGAAAAGCACTTAACACTAAAAAATGAATAATGTGGAACAAACGTATTTTGAAATATCATTTCCTTCTTTTATTATGTTGCATGTCATATTTGAATAACTTTAAAAAAAAGGGGGGGGATGTAATAAAATGGTGTTAAAATGCTTCAGAACGAGGAATTGTATTTCATACAGCGTGCAAACGTTCATCTACTCGTGTAAATAAATACAGTTTATTTTCTTCAGAGTATTTTCTTTTAATTTATTTTATTTCAACTTATTTTTTCAATTTTTCCCTGAACTACTACATTCAAAATGTTGTTTCACTTTTCTCTGCATTTAAAAAAGTTTTTATCCTTATAGTCATGTCGCGTTTTCTTTTAGCAATACATATCCCTGCATTAAATTGATTTTTTTTGTTAAGTTGACCGAATGTTCTTGCTATTTTTATATGTACTACAATTGAGTGTGAGGGGAAAGCGTTTTTTGCTTTTGCAGTTTCATCCATTTTACGTTCACCGCATTTTCTAAATTTAGATTTGAATGGATTCAAGGTTTGAGAAAGTAAAAGAAGTAGCCAATGAAAAGATATTTTTATATTAGTGTAGAAAGATGTCATCTTAGTTTGAAATACCCTGAAAGCAGTATAAAGATTAATTACAATTAAGAAATACAATATTTTCTAACGAATGTCAAATTTTAGCTTAATGTAAGTAACATTTATTTTATTTTTTTCCAAATCATTATATATTCATTGATAATTGCAAACTTTTTATTTTCATTTTGAAAAAAAAAATGTTTTATATTATGTGCAAAATATTTAAATAGTTAATATTTCCAAATTATTGAAAATTTTTAGAATGTATTTGCGCTTCTATTGTTTAATTTTCATGATTTTTAAAACAAGTTTATTCCAAAAATTGTAATTTTATTTTTTACTTACACTTTTCGTTGTTGCTTTATATATATCCAAAAAGTTATAGCAAACAAAATATTTTTCTCAATCTTAACGAAAGCCTCTTTATTTATTTAAACTAAATACAGTGCCAAACGGTAATAACAAACCAGTTTCAAGAAAAAAACAATGAGACACTTTAAAATACTATTCATAAACGACTTAACAGAAAATTCAATTTTATAATGCCACTAGTAAAAGGCTGGTATACTTCAGGTAAGGGATTTTTATGAAGTATTATAATTTTATTTTCGTGAATATTCGTTTGGGGTACCCCCATTGTTGCTGAAGGTATACTGATTGCCTTGTGTTCCGAATCCAGGCTATATGCTTGCGTACATTGGTGAACCAACGGTGATTGGCGATGCATAATGAGGTTGCGAGTTAATTCTGTCCAGGTTAAAAACAATTCTAATTGTACTTAGACGTGGAGATAACTTAGGCGTAATTCTGGGGAAAATTATGACTAGACGTGTTCAGTGGACCATGCAGAGTATCCATGGGATTTTCTGTTTTCAAATCTTGAATATGGTAAACCTACATCTGGTAATAGTAAATAATGCTCTGCAAATTTAACTAAATATTTACCTTAACTTCTTTCTCCAAAATCATGCTGCCTTAGCTATTTATCATAATCATAATGAAAAATGCACTTAAAATCTAATGAAAATTTTCAATCGTATAGTGAACTCATTTCATTTAACGGACGTTTCCCTATATTTTTAAGAATGACGAATCCCTTTATTTTTAAGAATGCGAAATAATTTCTATAACTATTCAAACAACAAATTCTAAATATTCTATAACTACAAATTTCCTAATGATAAATTTTCAATTTTTTTATATTTTTACTGGGAATACTTGGTTTATTTTCTTTTGAAAAACAAAACTTAAATTTAAATAATGATGTTAATTACAGAAATTCCTGTCCCCACAGGTTCCAAAATATAACGTATTGGAAAATTTATTAAAAAGAATATGTAGCAAAAATATAATTAGTTTATCTTCTGCATGTACTCACTAAATAGATAAAAAGATGTGTAAATAAAATTTGTAACAAATGGCAGAAAGTGTAACATTTGCAATAAGTTCTTTTAAGCAGAATTCATTTTAAAAACAAACAGTCATGAATTATCTTAAAAATTCAATTATATGTAAGTTAACATATTTTCTTACTTTTAAAGTAACAATTATTATCCCAATGATATGTACGTTAATATATGCTCACACTTTTAAAGAAACATTTACTCATTAAAAATATTTTTATTATTTATTAATCATTTTAACTCCATGAAGACAAATTTTTCCATTAAAATTTTTAAAACGCATTTTACAATGAAATAAAATTTTTGATCTAAAACAGTATTATCTTATTTCTTTATTGAACTGTTTTTTCAAAGATTTCTGTTAAGTGAGTTCATTATTAAATTTATGCAAGTATATCAACAGTATATTTTGTCTCCATTTTGAAAAAAAACATGTATTTTCTATTCTTAATGAAAGTAAATCATGAAGAGAGGCAAACAGTTATTTGCGGAACGATCTATTTTTTATCGATTTCTTGAGATTCTATTGTCTTGTCTCTTTTGGTTTACAAATCCAAAACAGATTTTAAATAATTTATTATGTATTAAACATGAGATATTTAGCTTAAAATATGCACCAATCATCTTAATGGATAAAAGATTTTTTTTTATTTCCTCGGAACCCTTTGTTGACATAAATCAATGTCAGATATTTGTATTTTATTAATGATTTTAGCTACCTTTTATCTAAATTATTTAAACAATGTATGGGGAATTTTTTTAAAATCTGCATCTTGATGTAATGATCAAACACTTTATATCAATGTGTGAGCGCATTTAGTGCACTCGTTTTAATTCACACCGTTGTTTACATATTGAGAACCTGGAAATCTTTCTTACTGACATGTCACATTGAAGCGAAGAAATAAATGCTTCTTTTCAAATGAAGTTACGACATTCCCTTTTTAGAAACATGAAATAATCATTTCGTTATATGAATCGAAATGGGCCGACTGATTAATTATGTTTCGTTGAAAAGTGTAATTTTTCATAGGATTTTATGAATAAATGTGTCAACTATCAAACATTTTAACTATATTCTGTTTTGAAGATCAAACTTGTTTGACCTTACACATAATTACATTTATTTGTGTCATTTTGCAGGAGTGTATGAGTGAACAGATTTCTGATTTTATGTTGTGTTGAAAGACTATATGTAGAACATTTTGTCTTCCAGTTATATTGAATAACACCCACAATATAAAATAAAACTATGTTAAAAAAGTGTGTTTTAATATCTTATGATAACAACCACAAATAACTTAATGTCAGTGGTCAAAGAATGTTAGATCGTATAATTTTTTTCCTTTTTTAAAGAAGAATTATGTGCAATTTATTAGCTTACACTCTGTAAGCAATATTTCATCAATGTGGTAGGCAAACTTCCTCGTCATTTTGCATAACATATGCAAGATTAGTACTAACGCGTATTGATTTGTAGATATGCTCAGATATGCAGATAGTCAGACAGATGACGTGTGGAAAATTTCTGTACGGGTTGAAAAGAAAAGACTCGAGGTGACGTTTCTGAATATCCATATTATAAAGAATGGACACCATAAAAGTTTGGGTCAACTGTTAAATGAACTTTTCATCATAAGAAATATATCTGTTTTGCATTCTGTCTTTGCATTTTTCCTCAGAATAACGGATTATATACGTTTATTTGGTCAAATATCTGCAAAATATTTCTTGATTTCTTTTCAGTCTCTGTACTAAAGACGTAAATGTTTTGTAGAAATAAAAATATTTTCTTTGATATATTTAGTCATTTATATTTCTGTTTTCTTGCTACACTCTATAGTGGTGTTGTTTATAAAGGCACTTGTCATTGACAAGCCCTTTGACTAAAGAGCCATTGCGATTTAATCCGGAATTTTTACATTTTTTGTTTTTTCAGTAGCGCCATCTAGGGCCAAGAGTATGAGTTAGCTATTCACAGGTCACAACTCTTTTTATGGGGCGGACTTCATTCATATATTTCATTCACTCATCCACAGATCGTAGTTTAGACCTGGATCAGAGAACGATCACAAGTGAAGTAGTACCACTAGTCGTATTACTCCTGACAGGGATGACTTTGTGACCACAACAAATTTAGGCTTGCGCCAGCCACCACCAAACACGAAGGTCTTCGGGGTTCGAACTGTTAACCCAAGTGATGCTAATAAAACGTCATACCGACCAGGCTACCCCGGCTTTTTGATAAAATGATTGTTTAATAGTGAATAATATTTCACTATACACAGGACAAATGCAGCAATTGTCAGAAGGATAGATTCATATGGCGTACTAACAAAACTTCCTATATGGATTTATAAGCCTGAAATACCCTGATGTTAAATTAATTAAGTAAATTACGAAATGAGTGTAAATAGTATTGCCTGCCTGTTATAAAATCCATCTTGAACAAAACAGGCGTTCTTCTGCAATATGTATTTTATTTTTAGTAAATACTTTAGTAAGTGAGTGTAAACTGAGCACCTGATGCCTGACAAAGACTGTTAATTATTTTCATGAAAACTTTTCTGCATTAAACCTGCACTATACTAATATATATCAAAGGAAATTTAATGGAACAACAATAATTTAAAGAAATTATTTACACTTTGATAATTTCCAGCTATTTCTTTTGTTTATTGCGTGACAAAGTCTTCTTCTTATCCTTGATGAGCCTTCATAAGCATTAGCAAGATATGAAATTCATTTCTACATTATAAAGAAAAGAGATGTGAAGTAATAGATAGCTATTATTCGCCATAATCTTATATAATGAAAAGAGTTTTAAATTTTTATAATAAAAATTTTCAGTACTTTTGCTATTTCAGCGTTAGTAACAAATCATCTCTTATTTTTTAGTTGGAAAATATTTTAATATGTTCTAAAACCATGTGGAGCACATAAACATTGAATTTAAGTTTAAAATTAATTAAAATATTCCTATATTTGCATTAATTACAGGAGTAATAAAATTTGAAATTCAAATATTTTTCCTCCAATTTGTTGGAACATTTAAAAAATGAATTGTATTCTTATTGGAATAAAAGAATCTGAAATTAATATGGAATGTGCTATCTAAAACTGTCGAAATTATACTTTAGAAAGATAATTTCAATTTATGTTCAAATAGTTGGGGTTTATTTCTGTATTTGAATTACCTCATAGTTGGCAGGCGAGAGAGGGTCTATGATATATATATAAATATGTAATAATAAAAATTGAATTTACATTGGTGTAGACAATTAAATCCTAGTAATGAAAAAATTTGCACATGTCGGAGGAGACACTTTCGAAATTTTGATTATTATTCCTTTTATTGATGTGTCATGAAATATGAAAACTGTCATTAGAAAATCTTGTTCTTAGTTTTTTAACTGTACATTTGATCTTGAAAACTCATTTTGGCTTTCCCCCTGATGAATTTCTTCCTTCTTCCTCTCGTTTTTTCGAGAATTTAAATACCTATCAAATAATTTTTAATACTGAGTTGTTGTTCTTTCTAATTGCACTTGTAATTGAAAAGCCCGATTAATGAGGAGTCAGCAATTTAATCCGAATTTGTTTCGTCTCTTGTTTTTCAGAAGCGCCGTCTAGGGTCAAGAGTACGAAATAGCTACTCAAGCATCACAACCCTTTTTACGGGGCAGACTTCATTCAGACATTTCATTCACTCAACCACAGATCGTAATCTGGAACTAAATCATTGAATGATCCTTTCTGAACCAGTACTCCTAGTGGTACTGCTCTCTACATGCAGGACATGACAGATTTATACGTGCGCCAGCCACCACACACACGAGGGGTTCAAAATCGTACTGCAAGCGAAGTGAATCCATTGTTCTACCAACCAGGCTACCCAGCCCCTATTATGTTGAACAGAGAACAGTTGTTAAACCTCAGAGTATAGCGGAATTAAAATACAAGACTTAGCATTCGTCAGCACTTGAGCAAAAACTTATACCAAACTTATACTGATAAGAACTTATAATTATTATATCAAAGCCTTATCACCATTAGCACAGCATTTAATTATTGTTAGCCCGTTGCTGTTAGTTTTCTGCCATTGTTGTTTGTGTCTGCCCTTACTGTTAGCATTTGAATTACCAGAAAGAAAGATACTTTTTTTCGGAATGTATGATTTTTTAAAAACGTAAAAAAAAAAAAAAAAAAAAAAAAAACCGTTTGATTTTTTTAAATTTTTTTAATTAAATAGCCTTTATTTGAGACTGACTCCTATGCTGGGATTCGAAGCTTCCAATAAAATATCTGATTCTCTCCCCTTTGATTGGCATAATAACTGTTTGTGACTGAGATATACATGGGGCAGAACCTCCTACAAGACGAGATGAACCGGTGTCTACGATACCAGCCTTACTGATGCATTTATATGCAGAACATTCAATTAAATTCTTCTATTCTAGGGCAAGGTAGTACAACTCCGGTGTGAATATTTTTAAATAATATTAGAAGTCCGAGAAACTCAATTTTATTTCAAAAATTATTATAATGGGATTTCCTCTTTTTATGAGAAAAGCTGTATTCCATTTGATCATCTGTGGAACACCTGAGAAGTAATTTTTTTTTCTTAAAGTCCAAAGCTATCAATGCTTTGCTTATCACCCTTCCTGGTCGAGAAATGGCCAACTTAGAGGCAAATGGCTTCAATTTTATGGACTTGCTTCTTCTGAAGTTTTCGTACAAGAAGGACTGGAAGAATTGCATTTTATAAATAAAGGGAATGAAGGAGCTGGGCAATTCCCGCAAATATTTATAGAGATCTTTCAGTTAATAATACAATCAGCGAATGATTGTTGCATTCTAGTTTCATTTCATGATGGTTTTCGATTTTCTAGAAACTTAAATTATATGTTATATATAAATTGAGCGAATAATTCTGAATTCCTACTTTTTGCTATAAATAAATGCACGTATAATTTTGACAAATTTCAAAACGTTTAAAAACCTTTGTAATTTTTTACATTTCTTTGCTTATATCTAATACAACAAAGTGATTGATGAGTCACTTATCCATTGTTTGGCAAGATAATAGATGAATTAGGTCCCAGTTCTATTACATGTGATATTCTGAGCATATTACAAAAATCATATACGTATAATCTCTAAAATATGAATAATCGCTTTATGTATTTTAAGCAATTAACGGCTCTAGACGCTGTGGGTTTAAAGCAGTAGTATGAAAATATTTGTGACTGGAAACATCATGTAAAATGCCATCCATTACAGAGTACATAGTTGGTCCTGCTTTCATTTTTAATTGTTTTAATGAAAGCATTCAGTTTCAAAATTGTCCATTTTTAAAAAAATATCAGCTATCCAGAAATACGTTTTTCTCATATACGAAAGTATTATTTACGATGGATAGTTTTATAGGGAAAGTAATTGCTCACATTACAATATTGCCAGTCACTCCAAAAAATTCCCCTTATGAGAAATATTCGATTTCGAATTTTATCAATAATGAATCTCACTGACGGCAAATCAGTGCAATGGTGAAAAATAAACAGAAAACAGGAGATACCATGCTTAATATATCTGATAGTCTTAATAAAATCAATTAATACTGACAGTATGCACAACAATAGGGTGAGCCAATTTAATTTTAGAATCTGTTGCCCATTTTGTGGAAGGAAAAGGAACGGCTCAGAATAAGAAAATTTGCATTAAATATTACGTGATAAAGGAAAAGTTAGATTCCCTTTTCTCATTGACTGGACCATTGAAGAATTGACTACTTTCGGAATAAAGTACCACATGATTATGACTAAGTATTCATAGAGCTTTGTTTTTTCATCTTAAGCCCTTTTTGATACATGCTTAAAAATCAATTACTGGAGTTTAGACCACCAAGAACACTGTTTGATTTAAATGGCGTTAAGTTCAGATATCCATACGTACTTTGAATGATCAAAATATTAACAATTTTGTAGACTGTTTGGTTTCGATGATAGTTTTCTAGGTATAGATTCCACAGATGCTTGAATTCCTGATAAATAATATTCTAACAAAATGGTGACTTTTAATTGTCTGACTTTATAGCTTGTTCCCACTTTAAAATTTACAAATGCTTTAAATTTTTCTTTCTTTTTCTTTTCTTTTTTAGTGGTTTCTCATGTTGAACTCATTAAAAATTAATTCGTTGCAAGATCCGTCTATAGAAAGCAGGGCCGCATTAATTGCTAATTCTTCATAATAATTGGGTAACTCATAATTTTTAAGTAACTTCGTAGTAACTAATAATTTAAAAAAAATCTGAGTTAACTGGAGCAGGTACTTTTGGATGTCGTTATTGCCCGTTAACAGAGACAACTAGGGCCAAGAGTACGACGTAGCTACTCACGCAACACAACCTTTTTTTTACAGGATGGACTTCATTCATTTCTTTCACTTACCGTAATTTAGACCTGGAACAGAGAATGATCACATCTGAACCAGTACTCCCTGTAGTATTACTTTCGACATAGAGTATTTTGTTTCCCCGACAGATTTATACTTGCACCAGTCACCACACACACACACACGAAAAGTCTTCGGAAGTGGGTTTGAACTCACAATCTAAGGGAAGCGATTTCAACGCCCTACCAACCAGGCTATCCATGCCTGCTTAACCTCTTTGAAGTCAATATAAATAAAATAAAAACATAGACATTGAGATAAAAACACTATTACACAACTATTTTTCAAATTTATTTTTTGAAAAATAACGTTCAATGGACTCATAAACAACATTACGCATTGAAATAACAATTCTTATACATGTTATATTGTAAATGAAAAGGAGTTACATGCATGAAATCTGAACATATACGAAGTGACGCAGTTCAATAAAGATATACATACTGATCTTTGAAGGGAACAAATATGCTAATATATAAATACCGAATCATTTATTGTACAGTTGTGCCATATGAATATACATGCAGCGTAAACTCAAATTATATATGACAAATATATTTATGTACAAATTACAGAGAATGTCACAAAGAAGTTGCGAAAATTGTCAAGTTGCAGATAATGTCCAATCCCTTAGATAACAAAATACATTGAAAATAATGACTAGATTTTGTTATACAAAACCAAGACTATTTTTCTAAACGAACAAGGGATTATTCAGCAGCTGCAGGTTAGTAAGTATTCCTCTGCACATTCTCCAGAAAACCAGTATAAATATGCTCATTGTTGTAGACACTTTTAAAAAATTCGATCCTATATGAGCAACCCTTGGTTGTGGTTTTTTTTCGTAGAAATAGTTCATAGGGGAAGTTTGGGAGCTTCAGAGCTCAAAAACAAAAATAATCTACATAAACAGAATAAATTAAGTAAAAATACAGCCTATTAAAAGTAGGAGTCTGACATTTATATCCATGTATTTTTTCTACTGAATCCTCGAGAGAAAATTTAAAATTTTGATAATAAAGTTATAAAAGAAAATTTATAAAAGAAAAAGTAAGGATAAAGGAAATTGAAGCTTTCGGGAACTTTTTATGGGTTATTTCGCGCATTTGACCGCAAGCACATTTAGTTAAGTATTCTGCTGAACTTGAGTTTGAACATTCATATTTCAAACTTCAATCTACGTTATAACGACTAATAATTCTATGACGAATGCTATGGAAAATAGCTGCCAGTGAATTCTAGTAAAATATTTTCCTCATTCTCTCTCATCAGTTCAGAAATGTTCTTTTGAAAATTCTGAATGTTACATAATGGGATAGGTATTTTAATTTTCATGTTCTCTAAATTTTCATTCAGGTAAGAATACAGGAAGACATGAATACATTTCAACCAAAGCTCGCGCGCAACAATAGAATTGAACACCATTCTCTGATGAATGAGCTATTCTTTCTCCTTTTCCAACAACTCTATTCATGACACAATTGATGACTGTCATTTAAGCATATTTTTCCAATATTTCTAGATCACTTTGTAATAATTTTTTTCTTGTTACTATTTACAAGCGGTTATTCAAACTCATTTAAAAGAAATTTTATTTCCTAGGAAAGTGGAAAATATTTAATGAATTGTGGTTGTTTTTTGATTGATATATATTTACTCATCTTAAGTAATATGCCGAACGAAGAGACATTCATAATTTGTAAATTACATCATATGTTTATCTCCCAATATTAGAATTTTTATATAGTTAACGTAATTTGTATGTACATTTCATCATGTGAGGGTTTAAAAATATAGTTTATTAGCTTTCTAATTGGCAATTCTTAATTGCTAGAGAAAAATAATAATGAAATTACTTTGAATCTCAGTTTCATTTGGAAATTATTTTTAAGTTTAGTTTGAACATGCGTTTATCACATATAGGAATACCTCAATCATTTCAATTTTTCTTTATTTTCAAACACGGAGCATTATTTGACTTTCTGCTTATTATAAATTTTCCTTTGTTTGTGCGAAGATCAATATTAATTTATTCTAAAATATCGGTTTCATATTCCCTTTCATCTCCCAGACCTTCATCAGGCGAATCTCTGGCATCGGGTGAAAAAATATGGTGTATTTGTTGAGGAATAATAACAGAGTTTCTTTTCCAGCTAGACTGTGAAGGACTATTGTAACTATGATAGCTTTCATCTTTAAAGGAACCTTCAGATAAGGGCCAAATAGAGCACTTATGAGGTGGTAGATCATGATCCATGTAATAATCATTGACTGATGGTTTAACATCATATACCATTGGTCCCGTACTATCAATATCGTCTTCTTCATCATCATTTGTTAAAGGACGACGGTATTCTGTCCTTTCACAACTTTCAGGCTCATCTTTTTTAGATTTATGCTCATTATTAATATTATTTTCCTTATTTGATATGACACACATTTCGATACCCCTCTCGGTTTCACGAATAGAGTGTCTATTTAGAGTGGGTGGATACCACTTTTCTGTGCTTTCTGGTGAAAGAGTGCGGGGACTAATATTTTCGTGGACACTGTATCTTTCTAAGGGTACGAGACTATTCATTTTAGTGCCCCCATAGACACTGGCTTCAGACCCACTACCAGGGGAAATAGTTGCCGCATTGCATTTTCCATCTAAAACATTCCGACTATTAGCAGGGACATTTACTTCCGTTTCATTAGTATTTTTTACAACCCCAACGTGATTGTTAAAGGTGAAAAAATGTGTGTACAATGTAAAACCACTACCTTTACTTCTATTTGGAAAAAGTCTTTGATGTCTCAGCATAAAGAAACTAAATACAAAAAATAAAGCAAATATCACAAATAAAACTCCAATTACTATTCCAGCAATTTCTTCACCACTCAGAGTTTCATCGTTTGTATCTTTCGATACAATATTTAGTGTTATATTTGAGGATATCCTTCCAGCAGCGTTTGATGCAACACAGAGATATCTACCACTATCTTTGAGCATGACATTAAAAATTGTCAAAGAATTTACTTTGAGAGTTGTTCCCACTTCTCGAATGAGATACATTTGCCGCCCAAACGACATTAATGTTAAGTTGTTAATAACTCGACCTCTCCATATCCAGTTGACGCTGCCTTCTGGTACAGCGTGCACTCTACAGCTTAGTGTAGCATTGTCTCCTTCGGTAAATGTCACTACAGATTCGATTACAGTTACCTCTGGCTTGCAGGCAAAATCATCGATGCTAACAGCATCCCAGGTAAGTTCTCGGAGCCGAGGTGGTTCGAAACACTGCGGAGGACTGCTTATAGGTATATTATGTCTCATCATCCATTTTCTCACACTTCTGATGTGACAGTCACAATGCCAAGGGTTCTGATGTAACTCTAAGCCATATAGCGTTGAAAAGGGATTCACCATTTCTGGTGGCAACGTCCTCAGTTTATTCCCATCTAGTTTGAGGTACTGTAAGCTCTTCAAACCATCGAATGCACGTGGTTCTACAATTTCAACTTGACAGCTACTTAGCTCCAATACAGTTAAATGCGAAAGTAAAGAAAATGTATCATTTTCTACCCGCTGGATCGGATTGGAACTTAATAATAATCTTCTCAACAGTGGGGTATCTCTCAGTGCAATAGCGGGTATCCAAGTAATAAAGTTGTTACTGAGATCTAGTTCAACAAGATTACTTAGCTGATAAAATGCATCATCTGCAATACTAAGGAGACCACATCTAGAAGCAAACACTTTTTGCAGGTTTACTAACCCAACTTTATAGAAAGCTCGGCTAGGAAGCAGTTGAAGCAAGTTACCAGTAAGATCTAAAACTTGAGTTTCGCCACTGAGACTGTCAGGTATTCCTACTAAATTCACACCGATGCATTCAACAGTTTGCTTACCATTTTTCCATTTACAATTGCATTCGCTTAAACATGCATCCCTGATGGATTCACTTGGCTGTATATATGTCAATTGAATAGCTGCTAAAAAGGTGTAGAACGTAACCAGAGGTTGGATATGAGGCATCATATGAAAATTTCTGACACTACAAAGAGTGTAGCTGTAGTTTAAGAGGGCAACCCTGAAGTTGGAAAAGGCTCTTATCAGAAGTATCTTCTCATCAGTGATTCAGCCTCCGTTTTATCCTTGTTTCGTTTTCTTAATGGTTTCTTCTGAAGACAGAAGATTCAAGGACATTTCTGAAAAAAAAAAGGAAGGAAATTAGAATAAATTAACTTAAACTTATACTGTGATGACTCAAATGAAATGTTTAGGTAAGTAGGAAGTAAAATAGCAAATGTCAAAATAAACACATTATTTCTAATAGACATCAAATTTAAATAAA